>CAUYQG010216570.1:0-24249 GCA_963574415.1 Tarsius wallacei | reverse complement strand
CATGTTCATTGCAGCACTAGTACAACTCCACCCCACCCAAAGATTTCTTCTTCTCTATTCCATACAGTGTGAGTCCTCCATAGCACTTAGCAGCATCCAGTAAGCTAAATATTTACTTATTTTTATATTAAATTGTCTCCCTCACCTGAAATGGAATCCCAATAAGGGCAAGGACACTATTTTATTTTGTGTACAATGCTGTATCCTGACATTTATTATAGCAATTGACACTTCGTGGGAACTCAGGAAACATCTATTATATAAATGGGCACCAGATGATTTGCTTACATGCTTGTAGGTTATAGTGAGTCTCTAGGAAGACTGTATTTCTGAGTTTTGTTGCTTTGGGGGAATAAATGTTTCGTCTTGTATATCATTATAACTGGCCATTTTTCTTGATTTTTAAAAATTTTACTTTCTTTAGTATCTTCACCTAAATCCCTTGTCACCAGAAAGTGGTGAGGAATAGAGTACCACACTGTAGATACTTCAGAGATTCTAGAAGAGCAGTCAGGGGCTTGTAATCCAGCAGCTTAGTCAAGCACTTGCCCAAATTAACACCTTTAAATATTCTCAGAATTTATATTTCTGTGTTTGGTGCTGGTGTCAACTTTTCTTGGAATACTTAAGCAGAGTTGCCTCCTCTGCTCGAGGTACATTTGAGCATAAGAAATAGCACCCGGTTCCAATATTAATATGTTTCCCTTATGCAAACAATTCTGATCCAAATTTATAAACTTCAGTGTAACTGTAAATACTAGGGACCTAAAATGTTAAAAAAATTTTAAATATTCTTGTATATCCTTTCCAACATACAACTATCTTTAGAAAATTATAAATGTGTAAAAGGGATGATTGATAGTTTTTTGTCTCTTTAATCAAGCGAATTCCTATAGATGCCAAAATGTGTATTTTCAGAATTATTTTCTTTGCAAATAAAAGAAATTCATCTCAAAACAGATGAAGGATAAAATTACAAAGTCAAGGAATGAAGGTGACTACTGGAATATCAGTATTCAGGGATTCACCTGATAATGTTCTCTCTCTCTCTTTCTCTCTCTCTCTCTCTCTCTCTCTCTCTCTCTCTCTCTCTCTCTCTCTCGCTCCTTCTCCAGACAGTTCTCTTTTATATGGTAGGCAAGATAGCTCGTGACACCCCTGACCCATATCCTGCCAACTTACAAAGTTCAATGACAAGAGATAGTTTCACTAACATTCAATGATAAGAGATAGTTTCACTAACATTTATAGTGAGAATCTAGGAAAGAACTGTCCTGACTGATGCCACATGGGTATCTCATATCCAATTCACTTAGCTAAAAGGAGGAACACTCTGGTGCAGAGTTTATGATCACCCCTGAAATAGATGAGTAGAGTGAATAGGGTTATCTCAATCACAGGACCACAGGAAACCATGCTTATTGCATTGGAAAGGTCTTTTATTAATATAACACTCAATGTTATCAGTCATAATATTCTGTTGACTATTAATTACAATACTTATTTCTAGGCAAGTTTTATGATTCAGATCTTTAGAAAGGGATAAACTTTCAGAAGTCAGAAGGTGGATAAGGCAGAGGGATGGATACACAGGGTCTATGGGATGCCTACTATTTGAAACAGACCATGCTCACTATGCGAACTACAACTATGCTTGTTTTCTCTTTAGTCTTCTAAACAGCTCTGTGAAATAAATGTTATTTTTCCCATTTTATAGCCGAGAAAGTAAATATTTCAGGGTCACAAACTTGGTCACCCAAAAATCAGAGATCAATTCTCAACCCAGATATAATTCTGAAAATGAAAAATATGCATCTCAACATAAAGTAACACTTGAAAAATGTTGGTGCCCAGAGAAAAGTGAGGATTTTTATTTTGTTCATTTTCTTTCTTCCTTTCCTCTAAGAAAAATTATATATTACTTAGAAGTCAACTTTGGGAAAGTGATCTATTCCTAGGATCTAGGGCTGGGAGGCCATTAGCATTGAAAGCAGCAATAAGGATGGGAATGATCTTTAGTGGTGATCTCAAGATGCAAGATTTCCTTTTCCTCTATGATCATAAAATTAAAGGTATGAGAATTTGGTAGGATTTTTTCATTTCTATATGTTATTAACAAACATATTATTTGTCATGGATTTTGTATTAATACGTTGGCATGAAAGTAAGACTCTGTTATTGATTTACATAATAATTATTACTGAACTTTTACTATGGACTGAACATAAAAAAAAAAAAAACTAAGGGCATGAAATACCTAATGAAACAGTCAACATACAAACCGGTGCTAAAGATAAATTTAAAAGGTACAAAAAGAAAGATCAAAATTCAGTTGCATCAGCAAAATCTCACACAGGCCACCTTGTATACTTTGATCATTCTCATCCTCCTAAATTTAAAGAAAGAATACGCTAAGGCCAAGTTCAGCTCTTGTTCCTCTTGCAAAATTACAGTATGCTATGAATGGTGTGGTTTCTGTCCGAGTGAAAACTTCCCACGATTATGTTCCTGATATCATACCATATGAAAAGAAAAATCTAGTTTCTCTACAGAAAAACAGGATTTCAAAATTAAATCTGGAAATGTGAATAGTTCAGAACCCACACTCTCTAAGTGATTTGGAGTGGCCTTTAAGGACACTTAGTTGGAGCCACTAATGAGCAAGGTTCTTCATTTTTAGTTTTTCATTAAAAAAAAAGATGTATATATAAAGATACAAAAGCCCCAAAGGGAGCTTGCCAGAGTTGCTCAACCCAGAATAGACATCATAAGTATCCACAAATATTTATTCACAGAAACCTTCAGAGTTATTCAATTCCTACAGGATTAAATCCTAAATCTTATATTGGTATACTTGAGTTTTTATGTTCAGGTTTCTACTTACTCTTACATCTTGCCCAAGTAATATCTTCTATATCTTCTTCCTTTTTCAGGATCCAAAGGCCTACTTGCTGTTTCTAAAGGTCCTTTTTGCCTCCATGCCTCGACATGTATTTAGTCCTTTGAGCAAAATGTCTTTGTCACAATTTTAGAACAGGCAGACTCTAATAATGCACCCTTATTTTATTTCACTTTTTTTTTTAAGATGTGGGGTACAATTCAGGGTTATGTATATATGCAGTCATCATACAGGTAAAGTTTGGGCCTTTCTTTGGTCCCCACTTTGCCTGGTTTGAGATCAGGTACTCTTATTGATGTTGTATGTATTCCCCCTCCCCTGGCAGTGTCTGCTACTGCAATCTCTTTCTTATAGTATTATGATAAGTGTTCAGGGTCTACTAATAAGTGAGTACGTGTGGTACTCAGATCTTTGTTTCTGTGATAGATCACTGAGTATTATAGATTATAGATTCATCCAAGTTGCTGCAAAGTCCATAATTTTGTTTTCATTTATGGTTGCATAATATTCCATTGTGTAGATGTACCACATTTTCTTTATCCAGTCCACTTTTGATGAATAGCCTGGTTGGTTCCATGTTTTTGCTATTGTGAATAATGCTATGATAAACATGTGTGTGCAGTTATCTTTTTTGTAGAATGATTTGAGTTCCTCTGAGTATATTTCAGAAAGGGGATTGCTGGGTCCTATGGAAAGCTGATTTTTAAAAATTTTTAGGAATCGCCACACTGTTTTCCACAGAGCTTGTACTAGTTTACACTCCTACCAAGACTGTAGAAGTGTTTCTTTTTCTCCACATTTTTGCCAGCATCTGTTGTTTTTGAGTTATTAATAATGACCATACTGACTGGAGTTAGTTGATATCTCACTGTGGTTTTAATTTGCATTTCTTTGGTGATTAGTAAGGCTGAGCTTTTTTCATGTATCTCTTGGGTGCTCGTATGTCTTCTTCTGAGACGTGTCTATTCATATCTTTTGCCCACTTTTTAAAAGGGTTGTTTGTTTGTTTGTTTTCCTTTCAGCATATTTGAGTTCCTTGTAGATTCTGGATGTTAGGCCTTTGCCAAATATACATTTAATTCAAATTAAATTCTGGGTACTGTTACCAAAGAAAGAAAATTCAAACTAAATATCTGTTCTCTCAAAAAGTCTTATTTTTTTAATTTTTGGCATACCTCTATTACAGTTATTTTATTATATATTTCCATAAAATTAATTACTTTATATTTTGCTTGTTTTACATAACTTGGGGTGACTAGACTGCAGGGGTTTCAAGAGTACTGTTTTATTTATCATTATGATTTCAACCTCTAAGGATGTTTTTGTATCAGACTAGGTGCTCACTTCATAGTTGGGTACTTAATTACTTTCCTGATCACTTACAACATGTAAAGCATTATTGCCATCAGTCAAGATAAAAATATATAAATAATGCCTCTGACCCAAGGAATTTTGTAATCTGTTTGCAAATGGAAAACACAAAAACAATATCAGTGACAAAGTAATAAAAATATTGGCCAGTGCAGTGGCTCAGCCTGTAATTCCAGCACTTTGGGAGGCCGAAGCAAGAGGATTGCCTGAGCCCAGGGGCTCGAGACCAGCCTGGGCAACTTGGTGAGACATCTTTTCTACAATAAATCACAAAAACTAGCCAGGCATGGTGGCATACATCTGTAGTTCCAGCTACTAGGAAGGCTGAGGCAGAAGGATTGCTTAAGTCCAACAGGTCAACGTTGCGGTGACTGTGAAAGTGCCACTGCACTCCAGCCTGGGCAACAAGAGTGAGACTTCAACTCAATATATATATTGATATATATATACATATATATAAAACATAATATATATATCAATAATATATTGATATATATTAATATAACATAGCATAAGTCAGGGACCATTCTAAGTGTTTTATATGTATGAATTCATGTAATTTTCATAATAGTAACCATGAGGTAGATACAGTTTTAACAATGAAAAAAAGGCCACAAAAAGAGTAAGAAATCTGTCCAAAGTAAGCAGTGAAAACTGGAACAAAATGCCAGGCAGTCTGGATTTAGAGTTTCTCTTAACCTATATATTATACTGTAAATGACCATAATACCAAAAGTTAATTTAGTTAATTAGATCAAATTAAAATGACTTTAAATACTAAAATAGCTATGCATTCAATTATTAGCTCATGCAAAATATCCATACAAAAATATTTTGTAACTTCAATTTCTCTTGGAGTCAAGAATTGTGTTTCAATCTTATATACCTTCTCTCTTCCTTTCTTGTCCTCTCAACCCCCTCACCTTTTTTTCTTCCCTCCCTTCAATTCATCTTCTTTTACCACATATTTATTAAAATCGCACTCTATGTCAGGAACTTTACTAGACTGTTCACATCTTTATGTAATACTTCTCCAAAGTAACAGTCCAGCTCACACTCCTGAAAGGCAATACACCCAATAGGTCTTGAAATCATATAGCCTAGAACTGAATCCAACCATGCATCCTAAATTGCTTAATCTTTCAATTGCTGCACCCTCATTTGTAGCCTGAGAATGGTAGTTACATAGTTATCTCTAGGTTTGTGGCAAATATTAAAATCCATGTAAAGGATTTAATATTATACCTGGCATATAAATGATTCCATGAATCTTAGCTATTGTTATCATCAATGTTTTTAAGATTCATCATGAACTCACTATCCATAATCTGCTCTCAAAGGTTGAGTTGTAACCTTCTTCTAGGATTTCATAGCATCCTGTGTGTATGTGGCCAACACAGAGATATACCACCCAGATCCCTTATAAGGAAGAACTTGCTTCTCCAGTTTACAGAGTGTGTGGTCATCAGATAGTCATTAACTGTCAGCTTCAGGGTCTGCCTCAGCAACAAATAGCAAACTTGACCTCACCCAAGGTCTTACCCTCCTAGGGTAGCCCATATCCAGCCACTGAATAAGATGGACATTTAATAAGCTGGAATGACATGGGGCAACTTTGATAGACAACTGCTCCAGAAGTCCCACTGCATTGGCCAACACTTTGGCACATCTGAACCACATTTTGACTGTTCCCACTGCCCAATTCTATTTCTACCCCATCTTTTTCAGAGGTGTTTATGCCTGATAAACACCTTTCACCCTAAACTTCATCTAAGTATCTGTTTTCAGATAATCTAACCTGGGCCACACCATAGCTGACTTTACTATATTAGTTAGCTTATTTTTCTGTCCAACTCACCGACTGAAGGAAGTGTAGGATCCTGGAGGACAATAACAGTCTTGTCTAGCTCAGTGTCCCAAGCACCTAGCAAGTGGTGATTGAATAGAAGGATTTATTCATTGAGTGAATAAAAAACAAAGTTGGCTCGAAGAAAAAATTAAAATGTGTTCAGAAAAAAATTGAACTATCATGCAAATAGTTAGAATTAATATGTTTGATGTTGAAATGCTTTCCATAAATTATGTAGTAATATTTTTATAAACTTCATGTGCAATGTTAGAGGAAGCAAATTTTATGAGTAAACTCAACACTGCTCTAGACAGAATCCTTTTAACCTCTTAACAGCTGCCACAACTCTTTCTTTTTCTTTCCAATGCTTACTACATGTACTTGGGAAGTCAAATAATGAACAATGTATGTACGACATCTGGTGGTTCCCAGATTATGTTACATTGACCTTGTCTGGAGTCTGAGCCACAGAGGCTGATGATCATGTTGGCCTGATTATTTTTATATTGAAATCCAACACAAGATTAACATGAGTCAGTCTATCAGTGCTGGGAGCATGGGAGCTATTAAACTTGCTAAAGATGCCAATGTGATGAACATAACAGCCCCATTTTTTAAATCCTTTGATTTATATTGTCTTTAGTATTAATAATCATTCATCCAATTAAATGCTCTTGGTCTGGGCCTGTGGCCAATTCTATGTCATAGAAGGTGATAAGACCTATTAACTATAAACCTTAAATTAATCAGCATCAGACTCAAGGGAGGTATGTTGCCCAAATGAACCACCGCCCTTCTAATTCCATACCATCATGACTGATGCTAGAAAATGTCTTCATTACATGACTGCTGTTATAGTTTGCAGAACAGATTTACATGCTGCAATTAAGACTATAGAGCTTAAGATTGCATAGTGCATTTTCAGCTACTGATGAATTAAATTTAGACATTTTTTAAAAATCTATGCAAATATTATATGGCCTAATCTAAGCTTAAGAAAAGATAAACATCTAAAGGTAAAACAGGTAGGGTAAAAAAATAATAGAAAGCATTTTATATATTGCTTGTGATATTATTACAATAACACAACTGGTGACCAACACTTTGACTTGATTAAAAAATACTCAGAAAGGAAAAAGGAAAATTAAACTTTTGTTATTTATTAACAAGTGGAAGACTAAAGGTAAAATTATTTTTATTTGCATTATTTGAATAACTGACTTTATTCTACTGTTAATTTTGCATGTATTTTTATAGCCTTTGCTGAAAAAAATAAATTTAACATATAGAAATATAGATTGTACATCAGGAAAATTAGTAGAAGAAAAATAAAGTGAAAACTTAGGAAAGAGGGAAGAGAGGGAGGGGGCAAGTGTTGTAAAAACCATCCATTGGGTACCATGCACAATATTTGGAAGTTGGGTTTAATAGGAGTTCAAACCTCACCACCCTACATTATACCCATTTAACAAAACTGCATATGTACCCCTTAAAACTAAAAAAAAATTTTAAGTAGAATAAAAAATGGGGTACATATACACAATGGAATATTATGCAGCCATAAAAAAGTGCAAACATATGGACTTCACAGCAACTTGGATGGATTTAGAGTCTATCATACTCAGTGATCCATCACAGAAACAAAGAACAGAGTACCATATGTTCTCACTCATAAGCAAACCTTGAACAATTATCATAATACTATAAGAAAGGGATTGGCAGTAGTGGGAAACTGCCAAAGAAGGGAGGGGCACACCTCATCAACAAGGGTGCCTGCGTAGTGAACATTGTATACCTAACCCTGAATTGTACCCCACATCTTTAAAATAAAGAAAAAAAAGTAGGAAACATTAGCTAAGTGCCTGCAGTTTCTTAAGGATGCAAAATAAATCCACTAAAACTAGGTTAATTTTTGGTACAGTTCACATGAGTTTGAACATATCCTACTTTGCAATTGGCTAAACTATAGATATTCCTTTGAACTACAAATACTAAAAAAAAAAAAAAAAAAAGATCTGATGTAAAGGGTCAACAAAATTAAATCACCATGGAAATCTGGGCAGTTTTACACTCTTCACTCTCTAAGGTGACAAATGTCATTAGGCTGAGGTCGATATTGCTATTCAAATGAACATATCTACATTTCTTAAAGCTGAAGCCTAATACACATTTTTAGAATGTTATTAATGAAAACACCAATATAGCCTCAATCTTTTGAATTTTCTTCTACTGTTTTTGTTTGTTTGTTTGTTGTTTTTATTTTTGTTTTGAGTTGGAGTCTCACTCCATCACCCAGGCTGGAGTGCAGTGGCACACTCATGGCCACCGCAGCGTCAACCCGCTGGGCTTCAGCAATCTTTCTGCCTCAGTCTTCCAAGTAGCAGAAACTACAGGCACGCACTACCACACCTGGCTAATTTTTTATTTATTGTAGAGACGAGGTCTCACCAAGTTGCCCAGGCTGGTCTCAAACCCGCCAGCTGAAGCAATCTACTCGCCTCAGTCTCCCAAAGTGCTGGGATTACAAGCTGAGCCACTGAACCCTGCTGAATTTTCTTCTACTGTTAATAAACATGGGAAGTTTTTTTTATATCAATGATACTGGAAAGAATTTATTTATTAGTTTTCATCAAAGACCATGAATTATCTAAATTAGAATTATCAGAATGTATTAAACATGATCCAGAGACAAGCCAGGAGATTTTCTGGATCAAGTTACCTCACAGCTTGTTTTATTTCACTTGATTTACAATCACCTGTATATAATCTAACGACTACATAGTATATCACAAGAGTTTGATTAATCAAGAAGGATATGAGACAATATTTGTTCTTATTGCCTCCCGGGGAACACGCTATAAATTCATGGATTAGTAAACTCATCCAGATATGAGTATACACATGAAGATTTTTAAAATTCTCTTTTTATTTGTAATGCCTATATTATCATGTTTATTCATTTATCGTGTTATTGAACTTTGCACTTAAAATATTTCTCAAATTTTACTATCCTTACTTCCTACCATAGAGTAACATCTGTAGAAATGAAGTAAGCTGAATTTGTATTTGATTCTTAAGTGCTATACTGTTTACTAAGTGAGTGAAAGTACAGACTTTTAAAGATAACTGATATATGACTTCTTGAAAATAAAACTTTAATTCTAATTTTACCTTAGAAATACTGAAAATTCAGAAGCAAAAAGAAAATATACATGTGGACACTTTTTTTCTTATATGTGTCTTTATTTTTTATGTTTTTATTGTAAATATTTAAGTTGTACAACATGATGTTTTGCTATATAAGTACATGTACATACCAAAATGATTATCACTGTTAATAAATTTATCTTATCCATCACCTTCCATAGTTTGTGTGTGTGTGTGTGTGTGTGTGTGTGTGTGTGTGTAAAAGGTACCTAAAAATCTACTCTAAGTAAATTTGTAGCAAATTTTCAGCTCACTATACAATACAGTTAGCTGTAGTACTCATGATGTATATTGGATCTCTCGCTGTTTTTCCTTCATCTCTGGAAATTTGTACCCTTTTATAAACATCTAATTTCTCTCTCTCCCCTCCTCTAGTAAGTATCATTCCACTCCGTTTTTTGTGTATTCTCTCTGTTTCTATGTATCCACTTTTATTAGATTTCACATATAAGTAAGATCGTGCAATGTTTTTCTTCCTATGTCTGATTTACTTCAGTTAGCATAATGTCCTCCAGATTCATTTATGCTATTGCAAATGCCAGAGTCTTCTTTTAAAAGACTTAATAATATTTCATTGTGTGTATGTGTGTGTAAATATGTGAATGTGGGTGTACATATATACATATATGTGTGTGTTGTACATATATACATATATACAAGTATTTATATGCACACATATACACGTATATAAATGCACATGTACTCATGTATATATATATTCACATATATTTGAATCATATTTTAAAAATTTATCAGTCAATGGACAGGTAGGTGGTTTCCATGTCTCAGCTATTGTGAATATAATGAACATGGAAGCCAAAATATCTCTGTGAGGTGCTTCCATGCCTATATATATTTATCCAGAAGTTATATGGTAGTTCTATTTTTAATTTCAGGACCTGTATGAGGAAATTCCATACTGTGTTCCATAATGGTTGTACCAATTTCCATTCCTACTGACAGTGTACAAGGATTCTCTTTGTTTCTCACCCTCACCAATGCTTATTTTTTTGCTTATTTGATAATAGCTATCCTAATGGGGGTGAGGTAGTAACTCATTGTGAATTTGATATACATTTCCCTGATGATTGGTGATAATTAACACCTTTTCACATATCTGTTGGCCATTTCTACATCTTTAGAAAATATGTATTCAGGTATTATGTCCATTTTTTATTGAGTTATGTGTTTTTTGGTTTTTGCTGTTAGTGAGTTCTTTGAGTTTCTTATATATTCTGAATATTAACCGGTTATCAGATATATGGCTTGCAAATATTTTTTTCCCAGTCCTTTTCATTTTGCTGAGTGTGTGCTTTGTTCTGAAGAAGTTCTTTAGTTTAATATAGTCCTGATTGTTTGTTTTTGTGTTTGTTGCCTGAGCTTTTGGTGTCATAGTTAAAGAAATCCTTGCCAAGATCAAATAAAAAAAATTTTCCATATTTTTTCTTCCAGGAATTTCACAGAATCAGGTCTTACATTTAGTTTTTTAATCCACTTGGAGCTGACATTTGCTTATGACATAAAAAAGCATCCAGTTTCATTCTTTTACATGTAGATATCCAGTTTCCCTGACACCATTTATTGAAGAGACTATCCTTTCCTCATTGTGTCCTCCTGGTGACTTGTTGACAATTAGTTGATTGCATATGCTTGAATGTGTTTGTGTATGGGTTCTTTATTCTCTTTAATTGGTCTACATGTCTTTTTTTATGCTAGTGCCATAGTGTTTTGAGTGCTATAGCTTTGCAATATAATTTCCAATCAGGAAGTGTGATGTCTCCAACTTTGTTTTTCTTTCTCAAGATTGTTTTGCCTATTTGGTGTCATTTGTGGTTCATATAAATTTTAGAATTGTTTTCCTATTTCTGTGAAAAATGTCAGAATTTTGATAAGGATGTTGTCAAATATGTATATCACTTTAGTAGTGTGGACATTTTAACAATATTTAATTTTTCTAATCTAGAAACACAGGGTATCTTTTCATCTTCCTCTAGGACACTTGATCTCCATCTAGTGTCTTAGTCTTCCTTTGTGACCTTAGGCAAGTTCTTAAATATTTCTATGCCTCTATAATCTCCTCTGAAAAATGAGGTTTAAAAAAATGCGGAATATGAAATATGTCCGCTCTCATAAGGCATTTAACACTTTGGCCCATAATTGGCAAATGATGTATGTTAGCTATTATTACCATGAAAATAATTTTTGATAGACTCAAATGTAAAAAAGTCACAAGAAATTAATACGGAAATATTTCAGATAATTATTATGAGGTTAAACAAGATGAAGTTGGACAGGTTAATGGCAGAGATAACTTTTATCTGAAATTAGGAGGAAAAATGTGTTTTTCTTGTAGATTAAACGAGCATAAATGCATATTTATTTTAATGCTGGCAAAGGGATCAACAAATGCTATCTATCATTATTCATATTTTTAATAGTTCTGGCAGTATTAAGTTTTATATAGCTAAAGCTTAGAACAAAAATACTAAGGATGTGTGCTTGAAAAAAACAAGTAGAATTATATCTAAGAAAAACCTCAACTTCCCTTTATGGTTTTTTGATGTGGACTAAGAAAATATTAGAGAAGATTGACAGAGAAATGTTCACATTTAAAATTTTAAATTAAAATAGAAAGAAAATTATTTGAAAGAATTCGTGAGAAAAGATATTGTTACAATAAAATAACTACATCAAAAATGTGTAGAAAATAGCAAAATGTTGCCATAGTCAGGGAAGAAATAAACTAATTTTCAGGAAAGAGGAAGAACACAGCACTAATGAAGAATGGAAAATAAGATGAAGGAGACACGAGTTAAAATAAGAGACGTCTACAGAACTAAATAATCACAATGTCCTAAATTTACTGTAAATTATTTTGGTTCTGGAACTGGCTAAGCTTTTCAGACACTATCTGGGCTGGTCTCAGAGAGCTAGTGAAGATTCTGGAAGGAAGTGACCACTGCATTCAATGCACATGACTAATTAATGAGGCAGCAATAGTGCTATGTGCTCCCTTAAACTGCCCTCCCACATAACTAGATCCAATTTGCATCATGTTTAGCAGTTAGGTACAGGTAGTGAGACTGAATTATGCCCAATAAAATGTGACAGGTGTGCTGTGCATCATTTTTAGTGTTAGGTCCTCTTTAAATAGTAAACCTTGCACCATTTTCTTCTCTCTATTCTCTTCTCTCATCTTCCAGCTGTACGCAAAGAATTCAGGGGATGGTCTTAGGGTTCTAGGGAATGATGGAATCATTATTGGAAAAGTAATTGGGTCATAAAATAATGCTGTGGAACAATCCTCTCCTTAACCCAGTCTTCATGTGATGGTGGCATGAACAAGAAATAAACTTTCATTGTGCTAAAACATTCATATTTCATAAATGTCAGTAAGCCTAACCTGATGAGAACTGTCAGTTAATCCTGAGGTTTGGCAGAGCTGGGTAATTGGTAACCTTGAACTAAGTTTCTGTGGAATGATGGGCATGAAAACATGATTGCGATACATACAAGGGACAACATCAACAGTGCACTTGTTTCAGAAGTTTTCCTGTGAAACCAGAAAGAGTTATTATATCTGTACATATCAGTAGTCAATTTGTATGTATAATGAGAGGTGTAGTAGGCAGAATAATGCTTCTCCAAAAGTCCACATCTTAATTCCTGGAATTTGTGACAAAGTTACATGGCAAGGGGGAATTAAGGTTGCAGGTGGAATAAGATTACTAATCAGTGGTCCTTAAAATAATTCCCAAGGTGGGCACAAAGTAAACACATGAATTTTTAAATGGAGAAGAAGGAGGCAGAAAAATCAGAACCAGAGAGATGGTGTAGTGAGAACAACTCAACTGGCTGTTGCTGCCTTTGGCGATTGAAGGGGTCTGCCTCTGGGAACTGAAAAGCGAAAGGAAATATATCCTCCCCTAGAGCTCTCAGAAGGAGCACACAGTTCTGTAGCCATCTCAATTTTAGCCCAGCAAGATACCTTTTGGATTTCTAGTCTCCAGAACTGCAAGATAATAAATTTGTGTTGTTTTAAGCCACTAAGTTTATGGTAATCTAATATGGGGAGAAAACTCATTACAGAAATAACAAAAATGGCGTGGCTAGGAATATACATTGTTAAGAATATGTTGTTTAGATATAGAGAAAATTATAATATGTTCCTGCAAGTTATAAAATAAAATCCAAATTATTGGAGAAACATAGTATGTTTCCAAATAAGAAGGCCAAATACTATATAGGTGTTCAGCATTCTCAAATTTATATGTAGATTTAATGCAATAGCCTTCATATTCTTCAAGTCTTAATATATTGATTAGGAATATTAAATCCAGATTGAAATAGATTTTTTAAGTGATTTTGTTTTGGAAGGGTGAGTGAAACTAGAAAACACGGAAAATTTGAATGTTTTCTGCCTCTCAATGCTGCTTCTCTCTTCAAATTGATTTCATTACTTCCTACCACAGACTGTTTTCTTCATACTCACTGGAGGGGTGGGAAGAGCATGGCCTCTCTGCAATATGCAATCAATAAGCCAAATGGTTCAGTCTAGGCCACATAACTGTTTCTGAACAAGTCTATGTGGTCAGAAGATTGGGTGTCATAATTGACCTAGTCAAGGACGCAGGCCAGTCCTGTAACCATAGAGGACAGGTTTGTTACAAGAATACGGAAAGACACAGATACACAGATAAGCAGAATAGGTACTTAACATAATGACTTTACTTCTAGGAAAACAGGGATGCAGGAAAAAAATACTTATGTAAATACTTTTCATCATTGTGGTATTTATAAAAGTTACGGAAACAATGCGAAAATCCAACAATAAAAATGGTAAATTAAATTATGGCCTAGCCACATGATGAAATACTTTGCAGATATTAAAAATATTTTCCATGAGTTCTAAGGACTGATTGATAAAATTCAAAATCCTTGGGAAAATACTCATAAAATAATAAGTTAGCAAAAATGAAATACAAAAGAATGTATAATATGACCTAATGTTAGAAAAAGAGATATATTTATATAGTTCACCAAAACATTAACACTATATCTAGATAATGAGAGTAACTTTGTTCTTTAACCTTTTTCCTATTTTCAAATAAATAGCCTAAAGTGGTAAATCATTTATACAGCATATAAATCTACATATAAAACTGAATTTGTAATCTGTAAATATTCAACTAGTGTAGGCACATCTTTTGCTTCTAGTACCCAATGCTCTAGTCCAGTGATTCTTCTTTTTTCTTTCCTTTTTTTTTGAGTTGGAGTTTCACTCAGTCATCCAGGCTGGAGTGCAGAGGCACTGTCACGGCCACCACATCCTTGACCTGCTGGGCTCAGGCGATCCTGTCACCTCACCCTCCCAAGTAATTGGAACCATGCCTGGCTAATTTTTTGATTTATTGTAGAAATGAGTTCCTGTCAAGTTGCCCAGGCTGGTCTCAAATCCCTGGACTTAGACAATCCTCTCACCTCTGTCTCCCAAAGTTCTGGGATTATAGGCGTGAGCCACCTCGTCTGGAGAGTCCAGTGATTCTCAAGGTTGACAGTACATCACAATCACCTGGGGAGCTTGTTAGAACATAGCTGAGCCTCCTCTTCAGAATCTCTGACTCATTAGGTCTGTGGTAGGGACTTACAGATTGCAACCCTAAGAAGTATCCATGTGATGCTAATGATAATAGTCTGAGGGCCACAGTTTGAGAGCTGCTGCTTTAATCCTGCTTAATAAAATGAAATGCCTTGAACACCCTCCTCAGATGCACCTCTGAACCTTCATCTAGCTTCTGCTTCTACAAGCACCAACATAACAACCATACTTTCTCGCCTAGCTAAATACTCCCTGTCCAAGAAATATCTGAGACATCACCTCTCCTAAAACGTTATTTCCTTCACTTCCTAGTCTGGATTGGGTCACTTTCCCATCTGCTCTCAGAGCATCTTGTGCTGACTTCTGTCAGCCTCTCCAGGGGTCTACGGGCCAGTATAGGCCCTAGCGTAGCTTTAAATAGATGAATGAACCTATTGTCTTTTTTGATCTTTGGTTATGTATAGTGCTAATTGTTATTCAGTCAAATTGTACAAGTCAGTAAACAAGTTCACAAAAATTAGTTTAGCTCCTCAGAGTCAACTAGGTAGTTAATGGCAGGGTCAAGTCTCAACTCCGGTTTTTCTGATGGCAAGTCATTTTCTCTGTATTATACCAATGATAGATGACATGCTGTGGATACAAAACTTTGTTTTACACTACCTTCTACTGTGAGTGATCTTGGTTCAAAAATAATGAATCTGAAGCCTTTATCCTTGCATCCCTTGAAAGGAACTACCAGTAATAAGAGAGTAGAAAATAAGGGGCATGATTCTTATTTAAAAACAAAACAAAAACACTTGCCTCTATTTAGCTAAATTAGTATTTTTGTAACCGTTTTATTGAGATATAATTTAAATATCAAAACTGGGTTTTGTGGCTCATACCTGTAATCCCAGCACTTTGGAAGTCTGAGGCAGGAGGATTGCTTGAGGCCAGGAGTTCAAGATCAGCCTGGATAACAAAGTGAGACCCCATTTCTACAAAAAAATAAAAAAATTAGCCATACATGGTGGTGCATGTTTGTAGCCCCAGATACTCAGAAGGCTGAGGCAGAGAATCCCTTGAGCCCAGGAGTTTGAGGCTGCAGTGAATGTGCCACTGTGTGATCTTGCCACTGCATTCCAGGCTGGGTGACAGAGTGAAACCTTGTCTCAAAAACAAAACAAAACATACATACATACATATATATATAATTTACATATCACAATTGCAGAATTCAGAGTTGTGCAAACATGATCAATTTTAGAACAATTTCATCACCCACACCCACACCCATACACATACACACAAACCCAGTCCCTTTAGCTTTTATCCCCTAAGCCCTCCTCTCCACAGCCTTAGGCATCCAATAGTAATCCTCTATAGATTTTCCTCTTCCAGACAGTTCATATAAATAGAGTCATGAAATATGTCTTATGTGCTTAACTTCTTTCAGTTAGCACAATGTTTTCAAGTTTCATCCATGTTGCAGCATGCACTCATAGTTTATTCCTTTTTATTTTGTTATATAATGTACTATTTTTAATTCAATCATCAGGTGATAGACATTTAGATTGTTCGTATTCCTTGGCTATTTTGACTAATGCTGATGTGAACAATCATGTATAAGTTTTTGTGTGGATATTTTATATATATATACTTATGTAGTTAATCCTCACTTGTACCTCACAACTCTAATTATATTTGTGGAGTACAAGTGAGGATTAACTACATAAGTAGGCTGAATGCTGGTAAGGTCTATGCTTCTAACTGGCTGTCACTCCCCTGATAGTGGACCATGTACCCTTTGTGTGGGTATATATTTTTATTTCTTTTGGGGTATATACCAAAGAATACAATTGTTAGGTAATATGGTAATTCTATATTTAATCTTTTGAGAAACTGTCAGACTGTTTTCCAAGATGTCTGCACTCTTTAAAATTAGTTATTTAAATGATGAATTTGTTTAATTGGTAAATTTTATTTGTCTTGTGTAATGCAAAGTTTAACCAAAATATTGATTACCTTGTTCAATTATTCATTGTCAAATCAATAAAACTGACAGCCTCCTGGGTCTCTCTAGGAATAGCTTCTAAAACATCCTCACTCTCCTTAATTGTCCATCCTATTTCCTCTGGTCCATCTGTTACCTATGGCTGATTTATCATTTCACTCATTACCTACCACTTAATTTGAACACTTCTAGAAGTCTGGCTTAAGTTCTAACTGATTGAGCAGGTGATCTGTTGTTTCATGTAAGAAATTGAAAACCTTGGTGAAAACATGTGAATTTACTCAACTGACAGACAATGTTTGGCCCTGGTTTTTCACCAGTAATCATTTTTAACCTCTTGAAAACTTTCTGCTGAATTTCATGGAAAGTATCATGCTATTAGAAAGCTAATCAAGATTATCTGTTTCCCATTTCAAAAATATGATTCCATAAAGATTGTTCTTTTACTCATGTTTCAATTAGGCTTTTCCATAATCAGAGTTAGGTTTTTTTTAGAAAATAAAACAGAGCGAGAAAATATAATTTCAAAATGCTTCAAATTAGAAAAAAATAAAAGAGCACGAGGACGGCCTATAAACCTATTGCATTGAGATTAGGCTTATAGTAATTCTAAAAATGAAAGGAATAAGTCATTGAAATTATGATTTTTCAATTAATTAGGAGTTGGCAATGCTTTGTAAGATTTTAATATTTCTCAAATGAAATAAACATCTATGTTTCATTACACAACCTTTGGAGAATGTAGCTTTGGTTGGAGTCCCAGTTCTGTAGCCCCTAAACTAAGTAATCTTAGCCATTTAGTGAACTCTCTTCATCTAGTTCTCTAACTGGTAGAATTGGAATATCAATAAGATTAATATCCTTGTTGTGGGGAAATAGAGAGACCATGACACCGAGGCTCTTAGGAAGTATCATTTTATTAGTGCTAATACGACTCAGCAGGCTAATGCTCCAAGGTTGTGCAACCCGGAGAAAGAGGAGAGGGGTTTTATGTGTTTGTTTAAGCAAGGGAGGGGGTCAGGTTGTATAGCTATACATTTTTCTTTGGAATTTGCAAGGTGATATTTACCAAACCAGATTTTCAAAGAACAAGTTGTCTCCAGGGTATATATGACAAGCAGGGGTTATAAACTGAAAACATTGCAAAGAGAGGATGTGGCGATAAGGTTGTGAATCGATTACTATCTTGCATTTCCAGGAAAACCACTTGTGGTCATTTAGTTTTCTCACATCCCATGTCTAGCAGGTTTGGAGCTTGCAGGTTGATTTTTAAAAAGGAAAAATTTTAACTCTTTTTAGCCCCTCTCTTCCACATTCCCCCTTTGATGCTCGATGCTTCATGGGTTAAAGAGCATCATCTTCAATTTGGTGCATTAACATTATGTGGGCTGCAGTTTTTCATTTAACAACTGTTTCCACAAACTTAGAGATGGAGTTCATAATTACTAGGGCTATGCAAGGGAGGATAAGACAGGATCCCAACAATAGGATTACAGATTCAGTAATGTACTTAAATCCTCCCAGACCTGAGAACATGTTTTCAAACCAATTGCCAATTTTTATGCCATGTCATTTTTTTATTGGGACATGGGCAAGCTTTCTAATATAAGAAACAACAGAAATGCTAGTGAGACCTTTTCCCAACATGTCCAATTTGTAGGGGTGGACTCTGTCAGTCCTATAGCAAATAAAGTCATTCCTATAGCAAATAAAATGACAAATAGTATAGCAATTGGCAAATACAAAGGCTGACAAAGTGAAACAATGGCTTATTAGTAAGGTGTTGATTCTGTTGAGTCCTGAAACTTCTGCCATGCATAGATCAGCCAGCGTCCAGTGTGTGACTGAAACAAAGCCAACAGATTCTCAAACTTCAGCTATGCATAGACTAGCCAGTCCTGGAGTGGCTAGAGCAGGACTTGGGGAATCCATTTTGAGTTTTCCATTGGCCTCAGTGACTTTCAAGAAAGTCGACTTAAGGGGAGCCAACAGATATGTGGTGCACTCCCAGTCTTGGAAGGTAGGCTTAACTCTGCTGTAATGGATCCAGGAAACGACTTCAGCTACTTTGACTGAAGTTAGGGTAGACAAAAGGACAGTAAATGTGTCCCTCCAGAGGGGATTTAGAGGCTGTACATTCCATTCTTTTACCCATATCATATCACCTGGCTTAAAAGAATGGGCATCAGTAGTTAAACTAATCGGTAGCCATTTTCTGGCTTGATAATGGATGACATTTAAGGCTGAACCTAAGTTTTCATTTGTTGTTTTAGGATAAGATTTTCTAACTCCTTTAAGTCTCCTTGTTTGCCCTTAACAAGAGTGGGTGGCTGCCCATAAAGGATTTCAAATGACAAGAAACCTGTTTGTTTTGTGGGGCTAAACCTTACCCTTAGAAGGACTATTGGCAGAATCTGGACCCAACCTAAATGAGTTTCTTGGCCTGCTTAATTTGTTTAAAGGCCTGTTTCTGAACTTTTTCCCATAGCAGAGACTCCTGTTAACCCCCCTTTGTGACTTCATAGAGGGATTCTGCCATGATGGAGAAGTTAGATATCCAAATTCTACAGAACCCTGCAGCCCTCAAACACTGCTGGATTTGACACCAGGTAGTTGAGACTGGAATTGAACACACTGCCTATTCCCTTTCAGGGCCAAGTTGGTGCTGGCCTTGGGATAAATGAAAACCTAGATACCTAACTTTTTCCTGACATATTTGGGCTTTTTTTCTTTGAGAACTTGTAACCCGCCTTCCACAGGAGGGTGAGCAGTTGTTGTGTCCCTTGCATACAATTTTCCCAGGTTGGTGCTGCCAACAGTAAGTAATCTACATAGTGGAGCAAGGTACGGCCACACTAGTGTGCTGAGAAGGCTTTTAAATCTGAGGCTAGTGCCCTACAAAAGATGGTTAGAGAATTCTTGAGTCCTTGGAGCAGCCAAGTTCAAGTTAACAGTCCCTTGGTGCTATTTGTTGAGTCCTCCCATTGGAAAGCGAAGATCAGCTGGCTTCTTGGAGCCAGGCGGAGGCAGAAGAAAGTGTCCTTAAGGTCCAAGCAGGTGAAAAAAGCAGACTCAGCAGGGATGAGACCCAGCATCATAGATGGGTTTGGGACAATGGGGTATAGAGTGACTGTGACCTGGCTTAAGGCTCGCAAGTCTTGAACTGGCTGGTAGTTGTCCGTGCCTGGCTTCTGCACTGGCACAGAGGCATATTCCAAGCAGACTGACAAATCTGGAGGATTCCATAATGCAAGAGCCTTTCCAGGTGCTTGTGGATTCCTATTTGTGCTTTGCGTGGAATGAAGTACTACCTCTGATGGACTGGCTTGCCCCCTGGCTTTAGTTCCACAATCATGGGGAGTATATTTCTTGCCAGTCCTGGAGGATTGTCCTCTGCCCACACTCCTGGTACTTGAAATGGCAGCTCTGGAGATTTTTGTGAGGCCTTCATTAGGGGTTAGGGCTGCCATTCCTCTTCCCTAGGGACAGTAAGGATCATGATTTTAGCCTCTGGGACTCTTAATCTCAGAGTTACATGATTAGGAGAGCCAAAGGTTATCTGAGCTCGAAGCTTTTCCAGGAGGACTCATCCCATTAAGGCTACGGGGCAATCTGGGAGATACAGGAACTCTTATATGACCTCATGGCCGCCAACTGTGCAGTGTCACAGCACCATGAAGGGATGTCTGGCTTCACGCCCAGTGACTCCCATAACATTAGCCCATTTTTGGGAGAAGAGACCTACAGGCTGGGTGATCATGGAGTGTTCAGCTCCCGTGTTGACCATGAAGTTCATACTTTGGTCCCCTACTGTCATGCTGACCATAGGCTCTTGGGGATCTAAAGATAGTAGGGAGCCTGGTCTGGCCTATTCTTGTTGCAGTCCTTCCATAGAGGCCAGGCCTATAAAGCCATTAGGAGCTGGTGGGTTCTGTTGATAAGTGGAGCCTTGTGGGCCATTTTTCTGTTGGGCTTCCTCACCAGCTATTTGTTGGGGGCATTCCCCTTTCCAGTGAAATTCTTGGTAACAATAGGCACATTGGTTTCTCCTTAACATCATAGGGGGTTGTGATGTCCCTTGTGTAGGCTGATAGATGAAGTCCCTGGGTAGACTGAGGTGGTCCGGGCCTCGCTCTGAGAAACTGCCAACCTGGCTGTCTTCTTCTCTGACCTCTGCCTCTGTTTCCTCCTGGTGGGCCTGTTATCTGGTACCCCACAATGGCCACAGCAAGCATGGCCATTTTCTTTTTCTGCCTTTGGTCTGCCTCTAGTTGGGCCTCCTTATCTTGGTTAATGAACACCTTAGTGGCAACTTCTAGTAGCTGGCTAACATTCATTCCAGCAAAACCCTCTAGTTTTTGTAGCTTATGTCAGATATCCCCCTGGGACTGTGCAACTAAAGTTGTGTCTACCGTATGCTGATTTTTGGTCGCCTCTGGATCAAAGGGGGTGTATAGCCAAAAGGCTTCACAGAATCTCTCATAGAATTGGCTTGAACTCTTGACAGCTCCCTGGAATACCTCAGTGACCTTGATCACATTTATGGCCTTTTTCCCTCCTTCTCTCATACCTCCTAGGAGGGCCTCCTGATACTGTTCAAGCATTTGCAGCCCCAGGTTACTGTTGGGGTCCCATTGGGGGTGCTCCTCTGGGAACTGATTTTGGGCATATGCCTGAGTGTTGATTGCTCCAGCCGGGGTGTGTTCCTCTAGCCATTTTATAGCCCCCTGTGTAAATCTCCAATGCATTGGCAGCAGTCTGCCCAGGTGACCTCTCGGTCTGGATAATGGATTGTGTTAAATTGATCAAAGACTGAGGCTTTCCCGTGAAGGACGGCGAATGAGTTTTCCAATTCAGGAGGTCTGTGGTGGTGAAAGGCTGGTACACGAACATGCATAACCCATCTTGGATCTGGCCTTCTTGATCATAATAAATAGGTCCCCTAGTCTCCCTCAGTGGCATCTGGAAGGCACCATGACATTCCCCTGATGTACAGTCTGGCATTCTGGCAGCTGCTTTCTGGCATGTGGGGAGTCAGAACAGACGGTGGGATTTCTGGTTCATCAACCAACACTGGCTTGTCAGCCAACTCATCAGACTCTGATGAGCATTTGGACTGGGCTGCTTTGCAATTGTCTTCCCAGCAAGCTTTTAGCCAAGAGGGCCATGCAAGGGCCGCATCGTGCCAACAGTTGATGTAAGGGAATTGGTCTGGGTGACCTGGCTTTCCTATAATAGTTCTATATACTCTCCTAATAGTTTTTCTATCTAAGGATGCCTCTGGCAGACATCCAACCCTGAAAGAGGGCCAATCTATTTCACAGAATGTACGGAGCTTTCTCCAAGACAGTTTGATACCATAACAATCTCCACAGAAACATTTGTCAAAGTTCTTAAGCATACAATCAAGGGGAGTAGTCTTACTTTGGTTTCCACCCATTTTCACCCCATAGCAGATGGCAGACACACACAAATAAGGGAATGAGGGGTATGGGAAACAGTTGCTTCATCCTCCTCCAGCCATACTCCTCATGGAGATATTTCAGACACCTCTTAGCAATTGGCAAGTTGGTATAAACCCCCAACCCAGACCAACCTATGATGGGGCTGGAGCTGCTTTCAGTTGTATGAGGACATCACCGGCTTAGATCAGGATTCAGCACTCACTTCGGGCCCTTTGGTCAGGTCAGAACCTTTCCACTGTCCATCTCATTCACAGGGAATCACACAGCACATTCTCCAACCCTCCACCCTAATCCTAGGAGTCAACAGGTTTGTCTCGAAACAGTGTTTCCTTCCACTGCCTTTCAGTCGTTTCCTTCATACTGGACACTACTAGCAATCTCCAAGAGGTGATCAAGCTCCCCTTCTGCCATCTACTGGCAGGTCTATGCAAAGGTCATTGTTCTTACCATTTCCATCGGGCATTGTTCCTCACACCAGTTCTCATGCCTCTTTGGGTCCCTGCTGTGCTTTCGAGATCCGAGCCCCAGTGCACCAGGAGGGGCCTCCCTCCTATGGATCAAAAGGTCTGTTGCACACCAGATGATATTGCCTCTCCCATTGTCCCAGAGGTCATACCCCAATGACAAAGGAGGTGAAACACACTGTCTCCGAACTCTCCCTTTCCCAGCCGATGCACCAAGTAATGTTGTGGGAAAACAGAGACCATAACAACTGAGGCTATCTTAGGAAGTAACGTTTTATTAATGCCGGCATGACTCAGCAGACTAATGCTCCAAGGTTGAGCAACCCAGAGAAAGAGGAGAAGGGTTTTATGTATTAGTTTAGGTAAGGGAAGGGAGTTGGGTTGTATAGCTATACATTTTCCTTTGGAATTTGCAAGGTGGTATTTAGCAAAAACAGATTTTCAAAGAACAAGTTGTCTCCAGGGTATGCATGACAAGCAGGGGTTGTAAACCAAAAATGTTGCAAAGAAAGGATGCAGGGATAAGGTTGTGAATTGATTACTATCTTGCATTTCCAGGAAAGCTATTTAGTTGTCTCATGTCCCATGTCTAGCAAGTTTGGAGCTTGCAGGTTGATTTTTAAAAAGGAATAATTTTAACTGTTTTTAGTTCCTCTCTGCCATATCATCATACAAGATTTTTGCAAAAATTAAGCCTGCCATGTAGCCAAAGCTCATTGCCCCATACTTAGAAGATAGCAAATACAAAATAGGTGCCAACTATTATTATTGTACTACTAAAAAGATCAAAATAACTTTTCTGAAATAAAGGGCTTCTTCTGAAGGAGTCCTACCAAATATTAACTAATAAACACTGAGATTGTGTCAAATAACAGAAATAACAAGTACATAGAAAAAAATAGAAAAAGATGTTTTGCTTTTGATGAACTCCTTAAAAACCAAAACAGCTTGCAGAGTTGGTTTGGGGATAGTCCCTCTTCAACAAACTCATCAGCTTTCAAGCACTAGTTGAGTCTTCTCCTGGGCTATTGCAGCAATTCAATAGCTGGTCATCTTTCCAATTCTCCCTTCCTTCATTCTAAATTTACCACCTCAGTCTTCAAATAGTGTTTTGCTTATTTTTGATTAAATAAATGATCCTTTTCCCTTAAATGGTTTCTTTCCTTTTCAGGCACAAATCACTGTCTTCATTATAAATATTTAAATATGGCTCATGTTTTTCTGCTTATCACTCCTAATTTGATCTCTTTTACCTGTTCTATTTTTTTTTTTTTTTTTTTTGAGTTGGAGTCTCACTCCGTCGCCCAGACTGGAGTGCAGTGGCCGCTCCCGGCCACCGCAGCCTCGACCTGCTGGGCTCCGTTGATCCTTCCGCCTCAGCCTTCCGAGTAGCCGGAATTAC
>CAUYQG010216569.1:0-13922 GCA_963574415.1 Tarsius wallacei | reverse complement strand
AGCACGCTACCATGCCTGGCTTAGTGGGGTTTTTTTGATAAAGAAAGAAGGTCTTGGGAGTCTGAACCTCTTCTGATTTGGGGGCTGCCCGATATTTATAAAAAATAAGAATAGATAACCGGGCTCGGTGGCTCAGCCTGTCTGTAATCCCTCGCTTTGGGAGGCTGAGGTGAGTGGATTGCCTGAGCCCGTGGGTTCGAGACCCTCCTGGCCAACTTGGCAAGATCTCATCTCTACAATAAATCATAAAATTAGCCAGGTGTGGTAGCACGCGCCTGTAGTTCCAGCTACTTGGAAGGCTGAGGCAGAAGGATCGCCGGAGCCCAGCAGGTCGAGGCTGCGGTGGCCGGGAGCGGCCACTGCACTCTAGTCTGGGTGACAGAGTGAGACTCCCACTTAAAAAAAAAAAAAGTCAAATGATCTGGTTTCTCACAGGCATGAGGTAGGAGAAACTAGTCATACCAATGCACAAGTCAAAGCACATGCTGCTAGTCTCAAAGCAGTTACTCCTAAGATATCCAAGCCTAGTGAAGGTCTACTTTTCTGGAAAAACAGGGCTATTGCACTTGCTGTCAAACCGATGATGCAGACCCCAAAGGAGTGAATTTTCTTAATCTGACCTCTTATCTTCCCCCATCATTTTCCCAAAATAGATAAATGTGAATGGATAACTAAAAATGAGTCTCGCTTGTGTGCCCAAAACTATATTCTACTATCCAATAGCATGGATTTTTTATTTCTGTTTATATTCTGAGTTTTGTGCTAACACTATAGAGGAATGCTTTTTGGTTGTTGACTTTCCTCTCCCTAACCTGATTTTGACTTTTGGGGAAGAGGAGGTACTTGACAGCATTGATTCTGAGAGTTTACCTGCCGCTGCAAAGCTAGCATGGCTGAGGGGCTAGGAATTGTAGTCCAGGGTTGCGGAAAAGACAAGGTTCACTGCTAAGAGGAGGAAAACGCCTGAGGGCTTTGTTACATACTTGCATAGTCCTGGGCACATTCAAAGATCTTATAGAAAATGTATCATGTTAGAAATCTGCATGTGGTCTGGTTTGGATTTTTAAAAATTGTGCCCTCCAAAGTTTCTTACTTTTTGCCTTAATAAGATGTGGCTAACAGGTTAGCAGTAGCTATGTTTTGCTTATGAAGGATTGCATTTTGCCTTGTGTTCTTACCCCTGTTAGAAAAAAATGAGTGTTTTGAACTGAACATCATGAATAAAGGAACATGATACAGCATTTATCCTAAGTTCCTGAAACCTCCAAGAGTTGTATTTAAATGTGAAAATTGAATTGAGTGGTCAGTATTTAGCCTCTTAACCCAGTGCTTTCATGGTGCGTTAAATTACTTACTTCCAAAAAATGCAGAGGGTGCCAAAAAGAAGTATACGTATTTTAAGAAAGGAAAAAACTTAAAATTGTAATACTCTATGCATACCAATAACAAAAGATGAATACAAGTCACACAGTCACAAGTGGTGCTTAAAGTGGTTACCGTTGGTGTCCAGACACTTCTAATTACTGCGAACTACTGCAGGACTTGTTGCTCTGCAAGACCTTCTGGATCTTCCCTTGTGCACATCACACACAGCACCACGTGTCTCAGACTTCTCACAAATGCATGCAGTTGTTAGGTGGGTTGGAGGTTCTGTTGCATCCTCACACCTCCATTGTGGTCCTACTTCTGCAAAGTTCTCGAATTTCACATACCACTTCAAAATGGTCTCGCACTCCTCCTATTGACAACCCTGCTTCCACCATTTTCTTTTGACTGACCTGCCTATTGGATGGTGATTAACAACATCTTTTGAGTGAACCTCATACTACACATTGCTACCGTAATTCAACTTCAAAAAATAATACATAGATAATATCTTTTAAAATGTGTATACATTTTTTGGCACCTCTGGTATTTACTTTCTTCAGTTCTCTAGGTCTGTGTGTCAAATTGACAGATGTATGTGCTTGTATGATTTAACTTGTAGGATTATAACAAACATTTTTGCAGTAATTTGTACCACCACATTTGTAGTAATTTGTTTCTTATACCAGGAAACATATTGGAAGTATTTTAGTGGGATACTGAATTGCTAAGAAAAGTGTTTCATTTTTACAAGATGTATGTATGAAGCCTGGCTTGGTGGCTCAGCCTATAATCCCATGCTTTGGGAGGCTGAGGTGAGTGGATTGCATGAGCCCACGGGTTCGAGACCCGTCTGGGCAACTTGGCGAGACCTCATCTCTACAATAAATCAAAAATCAGCTGGGCGTGGTAGTGCGCTCCTGTAGTTACGGCTACTCGGAAGGCTGAGGCGGAAGGATCGCCGGAGCCCAACAGGTCGAGGCTGCGGTGGCCAGGAACGGCCACTGCACTCCAGTCTGGGCGACAGAGTGAGACTCCAACTCAAAAAATAAATAAATAAAAATAAATAAAAAATAAACGATGTATGAAACCCAGGGGATGTTATTTTACTTTTCATTTTTAATTGCTTATTTTCCTACCTGAAAGATTATTATTACAGAGTGTGCCAATTGATTTTCTTGTCTTTCTATTTTGTAGAAAGGTACAGTTATCATTATTTTACAGATAAGAATACTGGGGCTGCAAAAGTTACTTAAGTTAACTTGGTTTTTTTACACACAGCTAATTTCTTGGACTAAACCAGGAGCAGTTACCAATTTCTGATTTCTTAGTCTAGTGTTATATTCTACTATGCCTGGAAATTTGAGTAATTATTAAAGCTTAGTACTTAGTAGTTGAGAAAGGAGCTGAAAGTGGTGAGGACTGTATGATACACAGTTGAGGAATGCTCTGGTAGTCCTTTCATCTTAAAGCTAGGAACCTAGACCTGTTCATCTTGGTTATCTTAGCATAGTCAGCATAAAACTAGCAGTGCTCACTAAAGCATTCTAGGAGTCCAGTCATAGAAGAGCAAAGAGCGTGCTAAGACAGTCTTCATTATGGCAGCCATGTGTGTATGGGTGTTTTAATCATTAAGAAATCTGCATTAATGCCATGTGTTCTGCTTTCTTTTTAGACTACCAAAAGGAAGCGTGGCTACATTAAAAATAAGCTGGTTTTTAAGAAAGGCAAAAAAATACCTAAGAAGACTGTTTAAACACACTGTTCTGATTCCTAACTTGAAGCAGTTGTCCTTGTGAGAACCGGTCTTTGCCTTTAGCTCATGTCGTGTTTCACAGCAACAGAGGGTACAGAACCAACACGTGTCCAGGTTAATGTACAAAATTTTCTGGCAATGCCTGATTCAAAAAATAAAATTGGTTTGTTGAGAACAGCTGTTTTCGATTTGTAACGTGAAGCAAGACAGAGCACTGCTGTGAATGTCTAGCAGCAGGTTTTTTTTATTGGTACATATTATCCTTCAAATCTGAGAATTTGGACTAATTGCACCAAAGAACCCTGTAATTTGGTCCCTGGCACATGCATACTTGTCAATGTTTTTATTCTTTTACGAGACCTGCATTTTATTTGAATTACCCAAATAGCAATATGTAAAATACAAATGAAAAAATGTGATGAGAGCTTCTTGAACCAGTTAAACTAGTATAGGTCTGAGAAGAGGTATTAGAAAAGTAATTATACTTCCTTGAACTATATTTATTCTCATGTTTCTCCAATGCATAGAATGTTTCATCAAATGTACATTTTCTATTACTTGCTGTTTGCTCTGAGAAGAAGCTGCTGTTTCGAAGGTGGACCTCTGCATAGCTGATTGATTCAAATAGTTTTTTTTATGTTGACACATTACTACTGCTGTTAGCAGTTGTTTTCACCAGGTACTCACAGACCAGGTTCCATACGTTGTTCATTCAAGGGCTAAATTTATATTCTTTGGAAATCATGGTAATTGCACAAGATGTTGCTTACCAGGATGGGGTTTGGTGTCTTAGTACTGAAGTTAGCACTATGTTTACATGCAAAAGATGAAAGAAAAAACCCTTAAGGTGGACAGGTATCCAAAGTTCATTTTCTGTGACTTGTCAAAATGACAAAGGAATGGTAAACTTTGCCTGGGTTTTTCTCATTGTACAACAGTTTCATCCATCACAATGCTTTTGTTCTCTGCTCTATATTTTTTTAATCCCTTAAGCATTTGATGAAACACTCTTTAGTGCTATATGCATTTTCTTACTTTTAATAAAAATGTGACAGTTGTCAAAAATGCACTAAAATGTAAATGGAGATTGAACATGTTCACTTTCCAGCTTATAGGCAACTTTATACAGACTTGAACATACTCTCCAATTGTTTAGTAAAAGTCAGAGAAAGAGTTCTTCCTGCTGCAGGATATAATTTTTTTTATATATAACAAGCATAACACACCACTGCTTTTGGTGGAAAAGTGCAGAATAGTATGTACCTTTTATGAAGAAAAATGTAATTTACAATGTTCGGTGAGAATGTTACTGCTGATTTTCTTTTCCAGGGTGTAGAATATTCTTTGATTTATAGAATTCATTTTTGACCCAAATGATGGTTCTTTTACAGACCAATAAAATGGTTGAACATTTTCACAAATATAGTGTAACTAAATCTGGATTTCTGATACCTTGTCATTTGGGGGATTTTATTTTACTTTGTTGCTTTAAAATTCAACGCAGAGAAGTTGTTGACTGTAGGGGAAATAAAGTTAATTCAAATTTTGTGTTAAGTGTTGTTTTGTATAAGTCTTTTGTTTTTGAAAGGAGTTACTACTGAACACACAACTCCTTCATTGTTTACTTGTACAAAGGTTTTAGAGAATTTATGTGGATGAGTTCAGCTTAGACCAAGCTCTTTTGTTTTGCCTCCTTTTTACCGCAAATTGCAAATCTCATTTTGACTTTTTGGGAGGACTGGGGGAGGGGGAAGAAGACCTAACCAAATAGGAATTTTATCTCTATGTAAATAAGGGTAGGAACCTAACAAAGCCCTATTCGTGCAGTTCTGGTATTTAATGTCAACTCTTCAGTGTAGAATTTTGTCATTAGAAAATTCTCCAAGGAAAGACTTTTCACCTTTCTCAGGAAACAGTATTTGGTTCTATGTATCTCATCAGTAAACTACCATATTGTAACTGTTTAAACACTTTTACTGTAGCAGAAAAGTGAAATTGTAGTTTGAATACACTGGAATACAGGATAATTGACTCAGAATAGTCTTTATCTTTCATATGTGATCACTAACGTTTTACACCATGACCTTGAAGTTTTAGACTGTGAAATAGCTCTTGGGCTATAATGCTTTGTAGTATAAAGAAGGCAGCGAGGCAGCAACTTCAAAGACAAAATTCAGTTTTCAGACTTACATTGATAACTTCTTGAGTTTGCAGTTGTAGAGTTTGAATTCATTTGTGTTCCTGGGCTGTGACCAAGAGGCCAGAGGACTAGGTAGTGTTAAAAGGACCCTCTTCCATACTCCTGTTTCCATAGCCGTGCAGCCATATGATCATGGAATTTGGAGCTACTGCTCCTTTGAGAAAATTGTAAAATACACATTAAATAAAATTCACCAACTTAACCCATTTCAAAGTGTGCGGTTCAGCGGTGTTAACGTCATTCACAGTGTTAGTGCAGATAATCTGCTGAACTCTCTTCATCTTGCTGAGCTGTTGTTGCTTCGTGTAAAATGTAAACACAGAACACAAAGATATATAGTTGACCGTTGAACAACAGGGGTTTCAACTGTGTTAGGTCCACTTATATGTGGATTTTTTTCAATAATATTTTGGAAAAATTTTTGGAGATTTTTGATAATTTGAAAACAATTGCAGATTGACTTCATAGCCTAGAAATATCAAAAATTGAAGAAAGATATGGAATGAATGCATAAAATATATAGATAATAGTCTACTTTATCATTTACTACCGTAAAATATACACCAGTCTATCGTTAAGTTAAAAATTATTAAAACTTACACACAAAGACCACATGGTGCCATTTGTAGTCGAAAAATGTAAACCAAACAAGCCGTATTAAATCATAACAGTGTAAAATTAACTGTAGTGTGTATTGTACTATAATAGTTTTATAGCCACCTGTTGCTATTGTGATGAGCGCAAGTGCTTGGAGTATCTGCTTAAAACACTGTGCTGCTGATCACACAGCATTGTAGGCTATTCATAGTTAGGTTTTGGGGGAGTTAAAAATTTTACATGGATTTTTTTCAACTGCGCAGTGGTCATTTGGGGTCAGCTGCTCACCTTGTAAATGAACCACAAAGCAAGCAACTTTGCAACCATGACCCAGGTCAAGAGAACATAACAGTGACAGTACTCCAGAAGCTTCCTCAGGACTCCTTCCTTACTATCCTGTCCCACTCCTCCTCCAGAAGATAATCTCCTAGTTTTCATGGTACTTTGACTCATGGTTTTACCATCTCAGTATTTCTAAGCATGTGTGTGTCTGTTCTTTTGAACTATATAAATGGAATAACAGTATGTTTTTTTTGTATCTACTTTTGCTTGGTATTTGTGAAATGCATCCAAGTGGTTGCATGTAGACATAAGTGTATTCCCTTTCATTGGTTTATATAGTATTCCCTCTGTCTCTGTATAGCTTACTTTGTCACACAAGATATATCCATTCTATTGTTAATGGGTAGATATTTGCATTGTTTCCAGTTTGAGGCTGGAAACAAATAATGCTGTAGGAATATCTTTAACATCTCTGTTGGTGCTCATATGCATACATTTGAATACATGAGTATTCACCAAAAAATGGAATTGTTGGGTTGGGTATGGAAGCTCTTGTTGCTTTCACATCCTAATCAACCTTTATCATTCTTTTTAATTCTGCCTTTCTGGTGGATGGATAACGATTTCTCATTGTGTTTAATTTGCCTTCTCCAGGTTACTAGTGAGGTGGGCCATTTGGAAATCCCCCTTTTACAAGGTGTTGGTTCTAGTCCCTTTTTCTTTCTTTCTTTTTTTTTTTAATTATTATTATTAGGAGTTCTGTATTTATCTTGTTAAACTTTTAACAATTTCAAAGATTTTTTTATTGTAAACATCATAACTTAAGAATGATGACAGGGCCAGGCTCGGTGACTCAGCCTATAATTCCAGCACTTTGGGAGGCCGAGGCAAGTGGATTGCCTGAGCCTGCAGGTTCAAGACCAGTCTGGGCAGCTTGGTGAGGCCTCGTCTCTAAATAAATGAGCCAGGCGTGGCAGCACACGCCTGTGGTTCTGGCTACTTGGAAGGCTGAGGCAGAAGGATCGCCAGAGCCTAGCAAGTTGACGCTGGGGTGGCCGTGAGTGTGCCACTGCACTCCAGCCTGGGCAACAGAGTGAGACTCCAACTCAAAAAAAAAAAAAAAGAATGATGACAGTTTTAGTTCTCCCTTTTTAGTGATTATATATTTAAATTTCTTGCTTTGATGATTGGCTAAGATATACCCAGTAGAGTAGTGTATAGAAAAAGCAACATCCTTATCTTTTTCCCTGTTTCACAGGAAAGGCTTTTGATATTTCACCTTCAAGTATGGTGTCGATTTTCTGTAGATCTCTTTGATCAGATCAGTAGGGACATTGCTGTTTCCCAATTTGCTGTGTTGGTTTTTTTGTTTTAATCACGAATGGGTTTTGTTTCTCAAGTAGTTGTTTTTTTTCCTTTAATAATTGAAATGATGCTGATTTTTCTCCTTTATTCTGTTAGGTGATTTACAGAGACTTAATTCACAAAGTTAAACTAAACTTGTATTCCTGGAGTAGTGATATCTATGTATGGTAGAATTTACTGGTAAAACCATTTGGGCCTGGAATTCTTTGTGCAAAGCCTTTTAATTACAGATTTTCTTATTTTATAGATATAGGATTTGAGTTTTATATTCCTTGTTTTAGTTTTGGTGAGTTGTGTTTTTCAAGGAGTCTATTCCTTTTATCTAAATTTTTAATTATCACTTAATGATTGTCTTAATGGTCTACAATTTCTATTATGATGTCCCTTTTAAATTACTGAGATTAGGGGGTTTTTTTCCCCCTTGTATTCATCCCTCCTTTCACCTTGCCCTTGCTTCCTGAAATTTCTTGGCAGTGCCTCCCCCCGGTTTTATTAGCTGTTTTTTTTTCTTCTTTCACAGACCAGCTCCTGACTTTAACACTTTCTACAGTACGTTTTTTACTGCATTAATTTTTGTAATTTTTCCTTGAGTTGGGGAGAAGATGATGTTCTTTTTAAACTTAGTGTGTTGATTTTTTTCCTTCCTAATATATGAATTTAAAGCGACAAATTTACTCTAAAAAGTTTAAGCTCTACACAGGTTTTGAGGTGAACTAAATGTCACTCAGTATATTTAGTTTACATTGTAATTTTTTATTTAAACTGTATTTCTTTTTTTAACTGTAGGTTATTTAGATGTACTTTTTAAAATTTTTAAATATTGTGGTTTTCTAACATCCTTTTATTGTCAATTTCTACCTTAATTGAATTGTAGTCTGATACTCTCTATGATTTTAATCCCTTGAAATTGGTTGAGACTTGCTCTGAGACATAGTCATTTAGTAAATATATAGAATATATTTCATTTAATATGTTTTGGCAGTAACATTTTACCAAAAGAGTACACATTGCTTTCAGGAACATATGGCAGGATATTTTTGAATATATATTCTATAAGTATATACATATTTTTTCCCATATGACCCTGAAAGCAGTGTGTGTTCTTTGACAATTGTTGGGTATACTGTTTGAATCTATTGTAACTAGTTTGTTTGGTTTGTCACTTACTAAGAAATTTGTTTTGTTACTTACTGAGGACATATTGAAATCATATTATTACAGATTTGCCCATTTCGCACATAGTGGGCAATAATTTTTTTCTTTATATGTTTGATTCCATATTACAAAGTTTATAATACATTTGGAACTTTTATTGGTAAGCTGAACCTTCAGTTTTTTGGAAATAATAATTTTCAGAAGTCTTTTGTTAAAAAGCTTTTTTTTGTCTAATATATAGTAGCACTATGTCAACTTTCTTATAGTGTTTGTGTAATGCATCTTTTTACATCCTTTTTTTATATCCTACTTGGGACTTGTTGAGCTTTTAACTTTGTAACTTGTTGGTTTTCATCAGTTTTTTAAAAGTTCTAAGCATTTTCTCTGTAAGTGTTTCTTTTGCCCTGTTCTCTTTTCTGCTGTCGTTCTGAGACTCCAGTTCAACATAATCAGAACTTCTTTTACTTACTTATAAACTCTCTCCTCCCTTCGTTCCCCACTTTCTCTAACCCCCCCCCCCCTTTTCTTCTCTTCTTTTGCCTCTCCATTCATTCTGTATGTTTTCTCCTGACTTCATTTTCTGATGAATTATGGCTAACTGGCTTATAAAACTTTCCTTTGAGTTCTTTATTTTACTTACATTTTTCAACTCTACAATTTATTTTTTACCCCCTTAAATTGACTATGCCTCTTTTCATGGTATACACCTGGCCCACTGGAATACAGTCTTGTCTCAAAATAGTGAGCAGTTTTAAATTGTATCTGGTAAATCCAGTATCTAGAGCCCTTGTGGGTCTTAACTTGAATTGTGTGGTAGGGTTTTTTGTTGTTGTTGTTGCTGTTGTTTGTTTTTTTCCTTGCTGGTAGTGGTTCATGTCGTTTTATCTGGGTATGGGATTGTGTTCTCGACACTACATTTAAGAGAGTATAAGAGTAAGTTTAGGCATGAGGTGTTACTTTACAGATTTTTTTTAAGAGACAAAGTCTTGCTCTGTTGCCCAGGCTGGAGGGCAGTAGCGTGATCATAGCTCAGTGTAGCCTCAAACTCCTGGGCTCAAGCAATCCTATCACCTTAGCCTCCCGAGTAGCTGGGACTGCAGGCTCACACCACCATGTCCAGCTAATTTTTTAAATTCTGGTAGAGATAGGAGTCTCACTGTGTTGCCCAGGCTGGTCTTGAACTCCTGACATCTAGCTACCCTCCTAACTCACCCTCTCAAAATGTTGGGATTACGAGGTGTGAGCCACCACACCCAGCCCATACTTTACAGGTTTTCTTTTGTTTCTGCCAGGTACCTAGGAGAACTGATAAGCCAGAATCACCTTACTTCAATTTAAGGGGTATATATTGTGTACAGAACCAGCCTACCATTTCTTTAAGGGCTGGTTTATTATTCTCAGGCTGAAATTCTCTCAGGACTTCACCCAAGAAGATACGATTATTTGGCCTTTTTGTCTTACAAAGTTATTATATTACTCTTCAGCCTCTGCCAGTTTCCCAGGAAAAACGGCTTCAGATGTTAGACTTTTCTCAGAGTTTGTCTTCTTGATTCTGGCCTGGTGATCCTATTTTGGTTCTGTGAAGTCTTTAAGCAGGTGTTGTTTTAAACATTCCTTGTTCAGCTTTTCTAATTGCTTTTATCTGGATAGTTGGCTCAAACTCCTTTGTCTACTACTATGAGAAGTGGAGTATTAGCAATAAAATTATCTTTGGTCTTTTGGATCACAGAACACATTTAATGTTTCTTTTTTTCTTTGAGTTGGGGTCTCACTCTGTCATCCAGGCTGGAGTGCACACAATCACAGCTCACCTCTGCCTCGCCTTTGGGGCTCAGGCAATCCTTCTACTTCAGCCTCCCAACTAGCTGGGAATACAGGCTTGTACCACCACACCTAGCTAATTATTATTTATAGTTATTATTTTGTAGAGATGAGGTCTCGCTATGTTACTGCCTGGACTCAAGCAGTCCTCCCACCTTTGCCTTCTAAAGTGCCACGATTAGAGGCATGAGCCACTGCAACCAGCCACATTGAATGTTTGTGTCTTCCTCACTGTCTCACCATGTAGTAGCAAGGCATTGTCAATCCTGACTGTGCCTCCCAGAGATAGTCATAATCTTAATATTACTTAGAAAACATAGCATTTTATGGGGAGAGTTGCCTCCTTATAAATCTTAAAAATAGCCTGGAGTCATTTTGATTAAAATATCAAGAGGCTGCTTTTGGGAAACGGGATTTGGTGAAAGGCGGAACTAATGAGACTCAATGGAAACTTAAGATCAGGTGGCAACCAGAATGACTGACAATGCATCCTCATAATCTTGGCACACTATCTTAATTGTTCAAACAAGCTAGATAGATGAAACATGCATTCCTTCTTTCACAAAATAAGATTCATATGGATCAGCACTCAGGTTTGTATCCTGCCTGCTGAAGGAAATTTTTCAAAATGATTTTATGACCCTGACTATAATGAAAAGATTGCATTAACATTGCAGAAGATGGGGACTAGTCAATCTTTGTTACCTTTTCCAAAGTTAATAGAGACCTGTCAGCGGGCCTCCCCTGCTTATATAATGTTATCTTTTATATTTTACGGCATGTACTGTGTTTAATTTTTGTATGTAATTGAAGGTGTTTTTTATTCAGTTGATCCAACACCATTTGTTGAAAAGACTCTTGTTTTCTCCATTTGATTGGCACCTTTCTAAAAAGAAAAAAAAAACATGTTGGTCTATTTCTGTCCCATTGATCTGTATGTGTGTCTTTACACCAATACTGTGCCAGCTTGATTGCGATAACTTTACAGGAGGTCATCAAGTCCAGTAATGCAAGTTCTATGCTTTTGTTCAATGGCCTTTTAACTACCCTGGGACTTAGGAGTGTACCGGATATCTTGAGCAAACAGATGTATTGTCACCCAACCTGTAACTGACAAGAGACTAATATCCAGAACATATAAGCAACTCTTAGGCAAACAAAAGAAATCCAAATAACAACTAAATATATGAAAACAAAAATACTACACACTAGGTTAGCTAAAATGTACAAATAAATATTGGAGAGGGTATGCAAAAACAAACTCCCATATGTTGCTGGTGAGAACTGTTAAAAAAACATTCTGAAAAACTGTTTGGTATTAGTGCAGTTGAAGATATACATACCCTATATTCCAGCAATTAATTCTAAATGTCAAAAACAGACAAATTTATAGCAGTATGTTCATATTATTAAGTGGTACACAAGGGGAAAGAAGTCTCTTTATAAGAAAAAAATGGGTAACATAATTTGAGTTAAAAAACCAGCCAAAAGGATATATAACATTTTCTATCTATATGATAGCAGTATGTTCATATCATGAAATAGTATACAAGGAAAAAGGTTATTTCATAAAGAAAAACATAAAAATTTGAGTTAAAGAACCAGACAAATGGGTAATTCTGCAGCAACAGATCAAATCAAAAAAATTCACAAAACCCAGAACAAAATTCAAATTATTGATTCTAAAGAAGCTCAGTGGCCGGACTCGGTGGCTCAGCCTGTAATCCTGCGCCTTGGGAGGCCGAGGTGAGTGGATTGCCTGAGCCCGCAGGTTTGAGACCCGCCTGGGCAACTTGGTGAGACCTCATCTCTACAATAAACCAAAAAAAAAAATAGCCAGGTGTGATAGCACGCACCTATAGTTCCAGCTACTTGGAAGGCTGAGTTAGAAGGATCGCCAGAGCCCAGCAGGTTGAAGCTGCGGTGGCCAGGAGCATGCCACTGCACTCCAGTCTGGGTGACAGAGTGAGACTCCAACTCAAAAAAAAAAAAAAAAATCAGAAAAACAATTCAGGATATGAATGAAAAATTTACCAAAGAGATAACATTAAAAAGAACCAAATAAATTCTGGAACTGAAGAACGTATTGAATGAAATACAAAGTACATTTTGAAAGTTTCAACAATGAACTTTACTAAGCATAAGAATAATCTGAGAACTTGGAGGCAGTTCTTCTCAAATAAGAATAAAAGGAATGACTAAAAGTTTCCTGACATACAGAACTCCATAAAGTGACAAAATATTTGAATTATTGGAGTTCCAGAAGGCACCACCCCCCCTTTTTTTGAGATTGGGTCTCACTCTCTCAGCCAGGCTGGAGTGTGGTGGTACAATCACAGCTCATTACAGCCTTAACCTCCTGGGCTCAAACAATACTCTTGCCTCAGTTCCTGAGTGGCTAGGACTACAAGGCACACGCCACCATGGCCAGCTACTTTTTTTTTTGTAGGACCAGAGTCTTGCTGTGTTTCCCAGGCTGGTCTCAAACTCCTAGCTTCAAGTTATCCTCCTGCTTTGGCCTCCCATAGTGCTGGGATTATAGACATGAGCCTATTTAGTGAGATCATAGATGAACTTCCCTAGTCTAGCGAGAGATTTAGATGCCCAGATACAGGAGGCTTAGATATCCCCACGTAAATTGCACAGAGGCCTTCTCCACAGCACATTACAAGCAAACTGCCTCAAGTTGAAGAGCAATTCCTAAAAATAGCAAGAGAAATATAGTCACCATCAGACTAACAGCATGTTTCTCAACAGAAACCTTAAAGGTCAGGAGATAATGGGCTGATATATTCAAAGTGCTGAAAGAAAAAAGCTGCTAGCTAAGGATACTATATCCAGGAAAGTTATCCTTAAATGAAGAAATATTCATAACTCACCTGGGCAACTTGGTGAGACCTCGTCTCTACGATAAATTTAAAAAAAAACTAGCTGGGTGTGGTGGCGTGTGCCTATAGTTCCAGCTACTTGGAAGGCTGTGGCAGAAAGATCGCCTGAGCCCATCAGGTTGACGCTGGCGTGGCAGTGAGTGTGCCACTGCACTCCAGCCTGGGCAACAGAGTGAGACTCCAACTCAAAAAAAGAGAAGAAAAGCCGGGCTCGGTGGCTCAGCCTGTAATCCCGCGCCTTGGGAGGCTGAGGTGAATGGACTGCCTGAGCCCATGGGTTCGAGACCCGCCTGGGCAACTTGGCGAGACCTCATCTCTACAATAAATCAAAAAAAAATTAGCCGGGCATGGCAGCGCGCGCCTGTAGTTCCAGCTACTTGGAAGGCTGAGGCAGAAGGATGGCCGGAGCCCAGCAGGTCGAGGCTGCGGTGGCCGGGAGCGGCCACTGCACTCCAGTCTGGGCGACAGAGTGAGACTCCAACTCAAAAATAAA
>CAUYQG010216561.1:0-20956 GCA_963574415.1 Tarsius wallacei | reverse complement strand
CAATGGGTGAGACCTTGTCTTTACAATAAGTCAGAAAATGAGCGGGACACAGTGGTGCACACCTGTGGCTCCAGCTACTCGGAAGGCTGAGGTGGAAGGATCACCTGAGCCCAGCAGGTCGAGGCTGTGGTGGCTGTGAGCGTGCCACCGCACTCCAGCCTGGGCGACAGAGAGAGACTCTGACTCAAAAAAACAAAAATAAAAATAACAAATGGATGCCAGGTGCCTGTTCTGCTAGGCGCTCTATTCTAGGTGCTGGCAGCACAGCAGTGAACAAAACAGGTAAAAATCCTGCCTGGCCTTCTGCAGGGGAAGAGATGATTTGCAAGATTAGTGCATGAATGGTTGAGTAGGGGAGGAGATAGAGCGTTGGGGCTCTTGTAGTTCTGACCGGGGTTGAGAGGAATCAGGGACGACCTCTTGAAGCAACATTTTAGTAAAGACCTGAAGGAGGTGGAGGCTGGGCACCGTGGCTCACACCTGTCATCCCGGCGCTTTGGGAGGCTGAGGCGGGAGGATTGTTTGAGCCCAGGATTTCTTTCTTTATTATTTTTTTTTAAAGCAGGATCTACTGAGAGGACAGAAAAGCTCCCACAGTGGGAGGGGACCTGAAGGGGTTGCCCCAGAGCTCAGGGTTTCAAGACCAGCCTGGGCAACTCGGCGACACCTCATCTCCACAAAAAATTTAAAAATTAGCTGGGCATGGTGGCATGCACCTGTAGCCCCAGCTACTTGCGAGGCTTAGGGAGGAGGATCGTCTGAGCCCAGGAGGTCAAGGCTGCAATGAGCTGTCATTGTGCCTCTGCACCCCAGCCTGGGTGACAGAGTGTGACTCTGACTCAAAAAAAAAAAAAGAAAGAAAGAAACAAGATAGATTTAACTGGGGGTGAGGGGGAGGGCACAGAAAGATGCTTCAGGGCTGCCCTGGAGCATGATGGGATCTGCACCAGGGACCAGGAGAGCAGAACTGGGGATGCCTTTTGAAGCGAGGGCTGCTCTCAGGATTGGCTGATGGATTGCCTGTTTAGGTGGAAATGACAGAACATGGTGCCTGTGTCTGAATCTGAGTTTGAGGGGACACCGGTATTAAATACCCTCCTTATGTTGGCTTCCTGAGAAGCAGATTCTGAGCTGGTTTCAGAATACATGATGAACTGGGAGTGGGGGAGGGGGAGGGGGAGGGGCAGGGCCAGAAGGAAATGACCGCACCAGGGTGAGGTCTTAGATGAAGCCCAGGCTTGGCCTGGACCCCAGGGCTGGGGGTGCTCTAGGGTATAAGTTATCCCACTGGGAGGCAAGGGGTTGGGCTTTTGACCCTTGCATTGATCACTGGTTGCCCCTAGGGGTGGGGGACACCTTCCAAAGCCATCTCCAGGGTGTGGTGACACCCGGCTGCTGAGGGTGGGAGTCCAGAGAAAGGCACAACTGGTAGTCACGGGCCTGCACGCTCTGTGGCCATGGGGTGGGTATGTCTCATCGGCCATGGGAGAGCCCTAAGTGCATGTCCCCATTACCCCTGGGCCCCAGCGAGGGGGTCACAGGAACAGCAGGCATTTACGCCAATCACAGAGCAATGGCTGACACCAGAACCTGTTCTCAGCTCTCTCAGGATGAGAATCAGGCCAAGTTGGCACCGGGGCTTGCCCCCCCCACACACACACACACTGTGGAGAGTCTTCAAATTCTTAACTGCCAGACACTCAGTCCTCTGCTTCCTGGACTGGGGATTAGAGAAAGGAGCCGAGATTACGAGATGCTGCCCCCAACGGGTCACAAAGCTCACTTAGTACTTCCAGGGCTCTACAGAAAGACATGACTGTCACCCCCATTTTACAGCGAGGCACAGAGAGGTTAAGTCACTTGCCCAAGGTCACACAGTTAGAAAGTGGAGGAGTGGAGGACTGGGTGTGGTGACTCATGCCTGCAATTCCAGTACTTTGGGTGGCCGAGGCAGGAGGATTGCTTGAACCCAGGAGTTTGAGACCAGCCTGGACAATATAGTGAGACCTCGTCTCCACAAAACATTAAAAAATTAGCCAGTTGTGGGGGTGCATGCCTGTAGTACCAGTCACTCAGGAAGCTGAGGCAGGAGGATCACCTGAGCTCAGGAGGTCAGGGCAGCAGTGAGCCATGATTGTACCACTGAACTCCAGCCTGGGTGATCAAAGACCTGGATGAGAAAAAAAAAATTCTCCATGTGATTTGAAGCTCTGTGCATGCAGGCATCCATTTATTTTTATTTTATTTTATTTTTATTTTTTGAGTTGGAGTCTCACTCTGTCACCCCGACTGGAGTGCAGTGGCCGCTCCCGGCCACCGCAGCCTCGACCTGCTGGGCTCTGGTGATCCTTCCGCCTCAGCCTTCCATAGCTGGAACTACAGGCATGCGCTACCACACCTGGCTAATTTTTTGATTTATTGTAGAGATGAGGTCTCGCCAAGTTGCCCAGGCGGGTCTCGAACCCACAGGCTCAGGCAATCCACTCACCTCAGCCTCCAGCAGCACATATACTAAAATTGGAACAATACAGAGAAGATGAGCATGGCCCCTGCACAGGCATCCATTTAACCTCTACAACCTCCTTACGAGGCGGATGCTGCTGTTAGCCTCATTTTATAGTGGGGGAAACCGAGGCACCCTGCGGCTCAAGTCACTTGTCTGAGGTCATGTGACTAGGAGGTAACACTGTGAGGTCCCCTGTGTGCTCGCATCATGCTCACCACATGCCTGGCACACAGACGGTCCTCGGCTGGGCTAGCGATAAGATCCTTATTACACACTGGAGGCTGGCCTCTGGGAGTGCTGAGGCTGGAGGTAATGGACGCAGGCGCCGGCAGCCACAATGCTCACTGATTGAAGGCCTCTCTGAGCCCCACCACCTGGCAGAACAAGCCTCAGCCTCCTCTGGCTTCTGTCCCGGCCCAGGAGGGGAGGGGGTGAAGGGCCGCCCTCCCTCCTGCAGCCTCGGCTGGGAGCAGCTGCCTTCGCTTAGCCGGGATCGATTTCCCTTCAAGTGGCCCATTCTCACTAACAAAGGGCTCTGGTGACCCAGGTGGCTGCCGCTGCCCCCTCCCCTCTGAGCAGAGGACGTGCCTGCCTGGAGGCTGGAGCTGTCTTCTGTCTTTGAGATTCATTCCTTTGAGAGTCCTGGAAGACTCGGCAGGATGTCCTTGCCTGGAGTTCGCTGGTGGGTTTCTCTGCCTCTGTTGTGCTGTCCACCGTCCACGACCCTCCTGACCACATTCTTCCCCTACTCACACATGGTTATGGGCTGAATTGCGTCCCTACCCTCACCCTCCAGATTCTCATGTTGAAGTCTTAACATCCATCCCCAGTACCGTACCCAGCCTGGGCAACACAGCAAGACTCCATCTCTACAAAAAAACTAAAATACTAGCAGGGCTTGGTGGCACATACCTGTAGTTCCTGCTACTTGGGAGGCTGAGACAGGAGAATCACTTGAGCCCGGGAGTTTGAGACTGCAGTGAGCTGTGATCGCACCACTGCATTCCAGGCTGGGTGACAGAGCAGGACCCTGTCTCTACCAAGATGGAAGGAAGGGAGGGGAAGGAAATGAAGAATCTGAGGCTTATAGATTGTAGCTTGCCCAAGGCTGCACACAGCCAGGATTTAAACTTTTTGTGTTCCTAGTCAGCACCAATTTGCTTATTTTTATTCCATAGGCAATGATATCACACTCGCTTAAATATTACATTGCATATGCCTTAGTCCATTTTCTGAGGCTATAACAGAACATCACAGACTGGGTAATTTGTCAAGAAATGTGTTTCCTGCAGTTCTAGAGGCTGGAAAGTCCAAGAGCATGGCACCAGCATCTGGCAGGGATCATCCTGTGTTGAGAGGGTAGAAGATGGACCGGATGCAGTGACTTACGCCTGTAATCCCAGCACTTTGGGAGGCCGAGGTGGGAGGATTGCTTGAACCTATGAGTTGCTTGAGCCCATGAGTTCAAGGCCAGCCTGGGCAACATAGCAAAACCTCATCTCTACAGAATAATTTGAAAATTAGCCAGGGGTGGTGGTGGTGGTGGTGCCTGTAGTTCCAGCTATTTGGGAGGTTGAGGCAGAAGGATCTTCTAAGCTCAGGTGGTTGAGGCTGCAGTGGCTGTGATTGTGCCACTGCACTCTAGCCCAGGTGGCAGAGCGAGGCCCCGACTCAAAAAAAAAAAAACAAAAAAAAACAAAAAAACAACACGCTAGAAGATGGAAGGGCTGAAGGCAGAGGCGAGCAGAGAGAGGAAATTGGACTGAAATCCTCCTTTGTATCAGGAGCTCATGCTGGAGATTAACTAACCACTCCTCTGAAAATGACATTAATCTACCTTCATGATATAATCACTTCTTAAAGGACCAGTCTCTTAACACTGTTGCAATAGGGGTTACGTTTCCAACACATGACCTTTCATTCAAACCATGTGAATATATTAACAACTTCATGACATCAGGACTGTTCTTGGTCCCATATTACAACTGGAGGAACGGAGGCACTGTGTGGTCAAGTCACTAGCCCAAGGTCATACAGCAAAGTTGGGATTTGAACCTATGAAACCCTTAATGACTGTATTCCGCCACCTCGCCTCCACTGGAGGAATTGAGTGCCATGGAGACTCATTTATTTGAAACCCTGGAGTGTGTGTCAGAGGTGCAATCAAGTGATAAAAGCTTTGGGCTGGGCATGGTGGCCATGTCTGTAATCCCAGCACTTTGGGGATATCCAGCTCAGGGAGGATCGCTTGGCCGGGCTTGGTGGCTCAGCCTGTAATCCCACGCTTTGGGAGGCCGAGGTGAGTGGATTGCCTGAGCCTGCGGGTTCGAGAACCGCCTGGGCAACTTGGCAAGAGCTCATCTCTACAATAAAATAAAAAAATTAGCTGGGCGTGGTAGCGCGTGCCTGTAGTTCCAGCTACTTGGAAGGCTGAGGCGGAAGGATCGCCGGAGCCCAGGAGGTCGAGGCTGCGGTGGCTGGGAGCAGCTGCTGCACTCTAGTCTGGGCGACAGAGTGAGACTCCAACTCAAAAAAAAAAGGATCGCTTGAGCACCAGGAGTTTGAGACCAATCTGGGCAACATAGCGAGAGCCTATCTCTACAAAAAAAGTTAAAAATTAGCCAGGCACAGTGCCATGCATCTGCAACCCCAGCTACTTGGGAGGCTGAGGCAGGAGGATCAGTTGAGCAGTAGGAGTTCAAGACCAGCCTGGGCAATATAGTGAAACCACATCTCTAGAAACAAAGGGAATTAGCTGAGCAAGGTGGCACCTGTAATCCCAGCTACTTGGAAGACCGAGGTGGGAGGATTGCTTGAGCTCAGGAAACGGAGGCTGCAGTGGACCGTGATCACACCTTTGAACCCCAGCCTGGAGACAGAGCAAGCAAGCCCTTGCTACTCAGAAAAAATAAGTTAAATAAAAGGTTTGCACCTCAAATTGACTTGCCAGCCCCAGGGCACACAGGGTACCTAGCAGAAAGCCCATGGTCGTGAGTTTTCAGGGTTATCTGGAACCTGGCTGTCCCCGTTGAGTTGTTAGCTGGCAGGTTGATCCCTGTCCCCTCCTAACCGCACTGTCTAACCTGCAAGGCCTCTCTCCCTCAAACCCCCACCTGGGAACCTCGCAGCAAACACCTCCATTTTGTGCAGGGATGTCCCTGGCCATTGGTGTGAAATGCTTCAGCCAGCCACGGAAGATAAATGTCCCCCATGACGACCTTTTCCATGCGCTGGCAGATTGATTTCACAAATCCATCCTCAGCCAGTGTGCCTGGCCCAGCCCCCACCGCGGGCGCTGATGGCTGCAAATTTATGCCCAGGCCAGAAATTGAATTCCTGTAAGTCGAGAGAAGTGTCTGAAAAGCTCACCCAGGCTCATATTTACTTCTGACAAACTTCAGGTGAGAGATTAAACCGGGCCAGTGTCTTCCAGCAGCAGGGACCTCGGTGGCAGGGAAATGACCCCGCTCAGAGAATTCTTCTATTCCCTGCCTTCATCTTGGCCTCCCAGAGCTGAGAAAGAAAAAACAACTAGACCTGCCTGCAGGCTTTCGTGGTTAAAGGGAATTTCCAGCCAGACACAATGGCTCACACCTGTAATCCCCGCACATTATGAGACCGAGGCAGGAGGATTGCTTGAGACCAGGAGTCTGAGACCCACCTGGGCAACATAGCAAGACTTCATCTCTACAAAAAATTAAGTCAGCTGGGCATGGTGGCGTGTGCCTGTAGTCCCAGCAACTCGGGAGGATCCCCTGTGCCCAGGAGGTCGAGGCTGCGGTGAACCATGATCGTGCCACTGTGCTCCAGTTTACTTTGGAATTATTTTATTTTATTTTTTGAGTCAGAGTCTCACTCTGTCACCCACACTGGAGGGCAGTGGCAAGATCATGGCTCACCACAGCCTTGAACTCCTGGGCTCAAGCGATCCTCCCACTTCAGCCTCTATAGGAAATTTTTTTTTTTTTTTGAGTTGGAGTCTTACTCTGTCGCCCAGACTGGAGTGCAGTGGCTGCTCCCAGCCACTGCAGCCTCGACCTGCTGGACTCCGGTGATCCTTCCATCTCAGCCTTCCGAGTAGCTGGAATTACAGGCACGCGCTACCACGCCCAGCTGATTTTTTAAAATTTATTGTAGAGATGAGGTCTTGCCAAGTTGCCCAGGCGGGTCTTGAACCAAAGCGCGGGATTACAGGCTGAACCACCGAGCCCGGCTTCTATAGGAAATTTTAAAAATATATTAGCCAGGCATGGTGGCGTATGCCTGTAGTACTCCGGAGGCTGAGGTGGGAGGATTGCTTGAACCCAGGAGGTCGAGGCTGCGATGAGCCGTGGTCGTTCCGCTGCGCTCCAGGCTGGGTGACAGAGTGAGATCCTGCCTCAAAAGTAAACAAATAAATACAAATAAAAAAGAGAATTCTCATCTCTGGCCAGCTAATGCTCTGTGTACCCAAAGGCAAGCTCTCGGGTCCCCTGGTAAATGTCAACCCGCTGGGAGCCTTGGGAAATAAAGCCACTCATTCACCGTCATCGGCAGCTCCGGAGGCTGACTCGATCTCGGCAGCTCCGCCAGGTGCTAATTAAACTTCCATGGACCATGGTTGAGAGGACCTCAGGATCTGCCAAGGGTTCTGGAACCCTGTCCCTCACGTCAGAGGCCTGAAGGCTGGGGAGGGAGGAGCAGAGAAGGCGGGTGATAGGTCTGAGAAGGGAACAACCCCGTCTTGCTGGAAAGATCTCTCTTCCTCTCCTTGAAAACCTGAGACAGCGGATGTAGATGCAGCCTGCTTCTCTCTGGTACCAAAGCCCTTAAATATTAAAGAAAGAAATCCTTGATGTCTACAAAGAAAAGATCAGAAATGAATTTTTCTGAAAGGAGAAGAGCTTTTATTTCACTGTGAACTCCTCTCAATCTTGCCCCTGGCAGGAAGGCTGCCAAACACGGAGTGCAGAAGGATTCAGCCCTCAGTGATGGCCTCAGAAAGTGTCTCTGAGCCGCAATTGTGGCAACCACTGGCCCGGAGAGGGCAGGGAACCAGAACCCATTCCTGCCTTCAAGCCGGTGGTTCTTCTCCAAAACCCCTGACCGGGAATTTCCAAAACTGCCAAGATAGTGAAAACCAAGACGGAGAGCACTTTGGGAGGCTGAGGCAGGAGGATCGCTTGAGGCCAGGAGTTTGAGACCAGCCTGGGCAACATAGCAAGACCCCAGCTCTACAAAAAAACAAAAGGAAAGAAAAAACAGAATTCTGGAGTTTAGTTTACAGTAATGCGCTAGTGTGGGTTTCTTAGCTGTGACAAATGTCCTCTGGTTGCTTAGGTAAGATGTTAACAACAGGAGAGACTGGGTGAGGGGTATACAGGAGCTCTCCATACTGTCTTTGTAACTTTCCTGTAAATATAAAATGATTCCAGGCCAGGCGCAGTGGCTCAGACCTGTAATCCAAACACTTTGGAGGCCGAGGTGGGAGGATTGCTCAAGACCAGGAGTTCGAGACCAGCCTGGGCAACATAGCAAGATCTTGGCTCTATAAAAAAAATTTAAAACGTGTTAGCCAGGTGTGGTGGTGCATGCCTGTAGTACTCGGGAAGCTGAGGTGGGAAAATCACTTGAGCCCAGGAGGTTGAGGCTCTGGTGAGCTGTGATCGTGCCACCACCCTCCAGCCTGGGCGATAGAGTGAGGCTCTAACTCAAAACAAAAATATAATAAATTAATTCCAAAGTAAACCATTGACTAGAAGGAAAATCAGCAGGGGACGGCAATAATTCTAGAATAGTGCCAGTTCTGTGCGTTGATAACAAAATCTCCTATGGACAGGCCATGGGCTGTGTGATTGGCTCTTAACAGGTACTAATGATACCATTTTATTATTTTTTTAAAAGTTGGAGTCTCACTCTGTTGCCCAGGCTGGAGTACAGTGGCACACTCACGGCCACCCCAGCATCAACACGCTGGGCTCTGGCGATCCTTCTGCCTCAACTTTCCAAGTAGTGGGAACTACAAGTGCGAGCAACCACACTCAGCTAATTTTTTTTTCTTATTATAGAGACAAGGTCTCGCCAAGTTGCCCAGGCTGGTCTCAAAACCGCAGGCCCAGGCAATCCACTCGCCTCAGCCTCCCAAAGTGTTGGGATTACAGGCTGAGCCACTGAGCCTGGCCATGATACCATTCTTACACCAAGCCTCTGGGGCCCAGCCTTTGAGATCTCTTCTCTTAATTAAGGATGTGGAGAGGTTAAGAAAGGCACAGAGAAGTTGAGCCACTTGCCCAAGGTCACATAGAAAAGAGCAGCTCAGAATTTGGACCCAAGCAACCTGTGCTGTTGGACCCTACAGCTGCCTTTTCATTCTCAGATAGATGTACATATATACACACTCATGTCTATATTTATTATTTTTCAGAGGTGGGGGTCTTGCTATGTTGCCCAGTCTGGTCTCAAACTCCTGGGCTCAAGCAATCCTCCTACCTCGGCCTCCCAAAGTACTGGGATTACAGGCATGAGCTACTGCCTGCTTCTTTCCTCAGCAGGGGCAGAGCAGATATAAATTCAGCAGTTGACATGTGTGTATTTGTGTGTGTGTGTGAGTGTGAGCATGCATGTGGAGTGGGAGGTGTGGTAGGAGGCACTTTTTATGCCCATTTTGCAAATGACAGAGGCCAAGAGATTTACTTGGGAACTGTTAGGAGGAAGTGACAGGTCCAGGACTTGAACATTTATTATGGTTCAATCTCATCGAGCTTTTATGAGGACTGGTGAGAAATCAGCCAGAAAGGCCTGCGTGGTGGCTCACTCTTGTAATCCCAGTGCTTTGGGATGCTGAGGCAGGAGGATTGCTTGAGGCCAGGAGTTTGAGACCAGACTGGGCAACATAGCAAGACCTTGTCTCTACTTAAATAAAATAAAATAAAATAAATAATTGTCCGGGTGTGGTGGCATTTTGAGAGGCTGAGGTGGGAGGATCGCTTGAACCTGGGAGTTCGAGGTTGCAGTGGGTTATGATGGCGTGACTGCACTCCAGCCTGGGTGGCAGAGCAAGACGCTGTCTTTATAAAAAAATAACAAAAAGAAAGCAATTAGCTACAAAGCAGGTAGAACAGGATCTGGCTCAGAAGAGATGTGCAGGACATGTTAGCTGTTATTTTTTTATTATGTTGTAGCTGTTTTTTTATTGTTGTGATACGAAAGGACCTCTTCCTGTGTAGGACTATCACAGTCCATGGTCACAGGACTCTGTGTATGTTGGGAGGGCACCAAATACTAGGGGAACCAGGAAGCCCCATTCTTCTGAGGCTTGAGCAGTTTCTTCCCAGGGGAGAAGGGAGAGGAAGGGTGACCTAGGATAGACAAAGAGCATGGCACACACAAAGGTCCAGAGGTGGGAGAGGGGACCTGGGGCACCTTGTGGGGTGAGACCGGCAACTGGTGAGGCTGGGAGTTCAGCCGGCCCAACTGGGCAGGACCGGTGAGCATGTCCAGTGGCCTTAGGGCTTTATACCAAGGGCACTGGGAGCTACAGAGGGTCTGAGGTGTCAAAGTCAGTGTCAAAAGATGACTCTGGGTTGGATGTGGTGGCTCACGCCTGTAATCCCAGCACTTTGGGGGGCCGAGGCAGGAAGATCGCTTGAGCCCAGGAGGTCGAGACCAGCCTGGTCAATGTAGTGATACCTCATCTCTACAAAAAATAAAAAAAATTAACTGGGTGTGATGGCATGCACCTGTAGTCTCAGCTACTCTGGAGGCTGAGATGGGATGATCTCCTGAGCCCAGGAGGTTGAGGCTGTGGTGAGCTGTGAGCATGCCACTTCACTCCAGCCTGGGCGACAGAGTGAGACTCCGACTTAAAAAAAAAAAAAAAAAACTTTGGATGCTGGGTGCAGTGGCTCACACCTATAATTCCAGTGCTTTGGGAGGCTGAGGTGGGAGGATCACTTGAGGTCAGGAGTTTGAGGCTGTAGTGAGTTGTGATCATGCCACTGCACTTCAGCTTAGGCAACAGAGCAAGACTCTTTCTCATTTTAAATAAAACCAAATGGGAAGCCCCATAGGACTCTACCCATGTCTGTCCACACGTATTCATCCTGGTGGTGCAAGCCCTCATCCTCTTCGCCTGAGCGGCTGTGGAGGGGTAGGGAACAGCATGTTCAAAGGCCCTGGAGAGATAAAGGCTTGGAGATCCCTGAGGATTGGAAAAGAGGCACTTGAGACCCAGGAGGCTCAAGTAAGAGTTTGCTTCCTCTCAGAGGGCCTCCTTGATGGGGTGCTCTTGAGTGCTGAGGGTGGGGGTGAGTCTTGCTCTTTCTCAAAGTGAGCGTGCCTGATGACTGGCGTCATCAGAATGTGAAGCCTGGTGCCAACTCTGTCCATAAGTCTGCCTCTCACAGCTGTCTGCAGGGACCCCTGGGGGCTCCAATGCAGTCTGGGTCTCACTCAAGGAATGGTCTGTGTTTGTAAAGTCTTGCACAAGGCATGCCTTCTCCACACCTCCCCTGGCCCAAGGGGTCCAGGCAGGAGGGAAAGTCAGCCAAACTTGGAGACCTGTGTCTCTGCTCTCTTTTCCTAAGAAACTCTATTTCACTGGTTTTAGTCCACGTTGGCATTGTGATGTCAGAGCCTTAAACAACCATCAGTGTAAGTACTGGCCTCAGCTGGGGGTTAAGGGGTGTTGGGAGTCTTCTGCTAAGGCTTGAGTGACCTCATGGAGCAAGAGGTTGAACCATGTCACCAGCCTGAATAGCCTCTTTGGGCAATAAAGGAAGGAAGGAAGGAATGAATAACTGGTTGTATGGATGAATGAATGAATGAACAGATGAATGGATGGGCAGATGAGTGGATGGATGAATAGGTGGACAGATGAATAGGTGGATGGATGGATGGATGAATGAATGGATGAACAAATGGATAGATGTTGGGTGAGTGGATGGATGGTTGGATGAATGGATAAGTGAATAGGTGGGCAGGTGAATGGATGGACCATTGGATGAATGAATGGATGCATGGCTGGCTGGATGGATGGATGAACAGAAGGATGTTGGATGCATGGATGGACAGATGGATGAATGAATGGATGGATGGTTGGATGGATTAACAGGAGGACTAACCTTTCCTAACCTTCCTAGCCCTTCACCCGTCCTAACCCTTCCCTGAGCAGTAAGGCTCCCAGGCAAAGCCCCAGCTTTTCAGGCTGAGGGAGGCCCGGCGATGCCTGGTCCTCCTGCTTGACTCAGGCAAGCTGATATCTTCTTCAAGGCCTGTCAAGCTTATCACTCAGGGGAGATTTGCCCAATACCTCAAGGCTTGACGAGGGCGGCCTGCTATTATCTCAAGCCCTCCAAAGGGATGCAGCCCTGTCATGGCTCAGACATGGCAGACAAGCGTGTCCCCGATCATTCATCAGGCCCTTCTGCTACCGGCAGCCAGAGAGAAGTCTCAGCCTCTGCCGATCCGACCGGGTACCTGTCTGCTGCCTGATTTTAGACGACCCCTCCTGGGAGGGTTGACAGGAGGCAGTTGCCTGGCAGAAGGGGGAAATTCACTGTAGATCTGTGAAGATGTTTTCTCTCTCTCACTAGTCCATCAGCATCCAGTCATTCAACAAACACTCATCATGTCAAGCTCTGGGAATTCAAAAAGAATTGTTTGCAAAGCAGACAGAACTCCCCACTGCTGAGCGGTTTCCTGTCCAGGGACAGATACAGGCCTTGAGCCAGAGTTCCTGATATTTTTTCTGATCTGGGTTTGGAGGAGAAGGCAGGAGGAGTGCAGCAAACTGGTATCAACTGTGAAACCAGATGGCTTGTGTTCGAATCCTGACTCCACCACTTACAGGCTGTGATACTTTGAATAAGAGCCATGCCCCCTCTCTCTCCAGTTTCCTCGTCTATCAAAGGGAGATATGTTGTTCTATGAGGAGTAAACCAGTTAGTAGATGCAGAGTGCTTAGAACAATGTGAGAGACCCCTAGTCCCAGCACTTTGGGAGGCTGAGGCGGGAGAATTGCTCAAGGCCAGGAGTTCAAGACTAGCCTGGGCAACATAGTGAGACCCCGTATCTACAAAAAACAGAAATATTTGCCAGTTGTAGCAATATGCTCCTATAGTCCCAGCTACTCAGGAGGCTGAGGCAGGAGGATCACCTCAGCTCAGGAGTCCCAGGCTGCGATGAGTTATGATTGTGCCACTGCATTCCAGCCTGGGCAACAGAGCGAGACCCCAACTCTAAAATATATAATAATAGTAATAAAGAAAAATTAAAAGTATCCAGAGGAGACGAGTCACTTCTATCGTAAGGCTACTGCCTGGAAAGATGCTGGTGACATCACGAGTCCTTTTTGGAAGGGCCGTGGGAGAAATCCTTGCCAAAAATAATTGCGCTTTCTTCTGAGCATCTGGCGTGCTTTTGTTTCAGGACACTGAGAACCGCATAAATGACCAGCTTTCCCTTTTTGAGACGACTGCTCAGGAGGTTGGAGCCAAACTTCTGGCCCGGCCATATGCTGATTGTTCAGGTTCTTAAAGGCTTGAGCTTTTCTTAGCCTCGTTTCTGGCTCTGTCTTTTGATTTTCTTCTTTTTCTCCCTTACAAAAAATTTTTTAAAAGAGACTTTAAAATTTTTTTTATTAACTTTTTTTTTTTGTAGAGATGGGATCTTGCTGTGTTGCCCGGGCTGGTCTCAAACTCCTGACTTTAGGAGATCCTGCCATCCCAGGCTCTTTTTTTTGTTTTTTTTTTGAGTTGGAGTCTCACTCTGTCACCCAGGCTGGAGTGCAGTGGCACCCTCATGACCACCCCAGTGTCAATCTACTGGGCTCCGGTGATCCTTCTGCCTCAGCCTTCCAAGTAGCCGGAACTACAGGTGCATGCTACCACGCCCAGCTAATTTTTTGTTTTATTATAGAGATGAACCTGTGAGCTAAGGCAATCCACTTGCCTTGGCCTTCCAAAGTACTGGGATTACAGGCTGAGCCACCGAGCCTGGCCTACTCCCCAGTCTTAATGATTGCATAGTATTCCATCCTGAGTGCATCTGAAGTTTTTTGTTTTTTTTTTTGAGTTGGAGTCTCACTCTGTTGCCCAAGCTGGAGTGCAGTGGCACACTCATGGCTACCCCAGTGTTGACCTGCTGGGCTCCAGAGATCCTTCTGCCTCAGCCTTCCAAGTAGCTGGAACTACAGGTGCATGCCACCATGCCCAGCTAATTTTCTGATTTGTTATAGAGACAAAGTCTCGCCAAATTGCCCAGGCTGGTCTCGAACCCCTGGATTCAGGCAATTCTCTTGCCTCCACCTCCCAAAGGGCTGGGATGACAGGCGTGAGCCACTGTGCCTGGCAGCATCTGAAGTTTTTAAGTCAATTCCTCTAGTGTCAAGCAATTAGTGGAAAAAAATGATAGTTGTCCAATTTGAAACAGTGCTTTAAGAAGCATGCTAGGCAGGGTGTAGTGGCTCACACCTATAATCCCAGCACCTTGGGAGGCTGAGGCAGGAGAATCGCTTGAGCCCAGGAGTTCAAGATCAGCCTGGAGAACATAGCAAGACCCCATGTCTACATAAACAAACAAACAAATAAAGTAAAAGATGAGCATCCTTACAGCAATCAAATGCATGTCCCCACAATTTCCATTTTAGCTAAGCTGAATTCTCAGCTTCTTAGCTTCTAAGCAAACGCGGAAATCTTAAAACCTTGGCTGCGGACAGGCATGTGCCCTCCAGAAATATCTAATCCTTGCTCTCATATTTAATTGGAGCTTTCTTGTGTTATTTTACATATCCTTGTAAACCACTTAGAGTCCTCTCTGGAACAAGGCAGAGTACAAATAAATATGTAAGCCCCAAGCCTCTGGCTTCCTGATTGAATTATGCAGCCTCAAACACTATAATACCCTCATTTTATTAAGAGACTACTGCTAACCCTTTTCCTGTTGGCTCCCCTCTAACAGCCAATTTTCAGTGCTGTTTCCTGTAGCAATTCTGGCCCCCACCCACCTCAGGAATTTTTTTGAACCAGGAGTAGGTAGTGGAGCTCTGGAAGACAATGATCCCATGTCTGGGAGCAGAAAAACTTTTCCTGCATGTCTCCTACTCAGTTTACCCCAGACCTGTATGGAAAATGGGTGCTTAATGAGAGAAGCCATCTCAGCGAAAGTATTTGAAAAAGAACTCAGCCAGGGCTGGGTGTGGTGGCTCATGCCTGTAATCCCAGCACTTTGGGAGGATTGCTTGAGCCCAGAAGTTCAGGACCAGCCTGGGTAACATAGACCCCCCACCTCAAAAAAAAAAAAATTAGCTGGGTTTGGGGGCGCATGCTTGTAGTCACAGCTCCTTGGGAGGCTGAGGTGGAAGGATCACCTGAGCTCAGGAATTCAAGGCTGCAGTGAGCTGTGATCGTGCCACTGCACTCTAGCCTGGGCAACAGAGGAAGACCTTCAACTTAAAAAAAGAAGGGTGATTTGAAAAACAGCTATTTGAGCACAGAGCTTGCACTGTTATAATTCTTTAGCAGGAATGCACACACAGACTGAGAAAGAGACAGAGTCTCACTCTGTCACCCAGGCTGGAGTGTCATGGCACAATCAGGGTTCACCTCAGCCTTGACCTCCGGGGCTCAAGCAATCCTCCCTGCCTCAGCCTCCCAATACACTAGGATGATAGGCATGAGCCACCTCACCTGGCCAGTCTGTGACTTTGGGTTCAAACTAGACCCAGTCTGGGAGAGCTGGCATTTAAATTCTCCAACACAGAGCCTTCCAGAACATTCCAGCGGTTCCTAGGGACATGAACTCGACTGCATATCTGAACTTAAATCCAGTGGGCAGAGCTCAGGACCTCTGCATGCTGAGACTTGGCTGCCAGACCCCAGGCATTTAATTACACGACTGTGGAGAACACTCCAGTGAGGTGCGTCCAACGCAGACAATTATTTTAGGAAAGCCGTGGAGGCCTTCTCTCTGTGCCACTTAAATCTTGCCTCTCTTTTACAATTCAATATTTCCAACGTCAAGAGAAAATGTCTTTTTTGCTTCAAAGGACATGCTAGGAAATGCGGGAAGATGTTAATTATGTTCAACTGGGCTGCTTTGTCTCTGCACAAATGAGATTCTTCGAGGGGGTTCTGGCCAAATTGCTTTGGGATCAGAGCCAGGAGAGGACGGGCAGGGATGTTCAGGCTCACGGTCCTTGTTTTTCTTTGTTTTGTTTTTGAAAGTATTGAATTTGAGACCGGGCAGGGCAGCTCATGCCTGTAATGCTACTGCTTTGGGAGGCTGAGGCAGGAGGATCGCTTTAGCCCAGTAGTTCAAGACCAGCCTGAGCAACATAGTAAGACTCCATCACTACAGAAAATAATTAGCCAGGCAGGATTTTGCGCTCCTGTAGTCCTAGCTACTTGGGAAACATAGCCAGGAGGATCACTTGAGGCCAGGAGTTTGAGACCGGCCTGGACAACACAGTGAGAACCCGTCTCTACAAGAATAAAAAGATTAGCTGAGCATGGCGGTGTGCACCTGTAGTCCCAGCTACTTGGCAGGCTGAGGCAGGAGGATCGCTTGAACCCAGGAGTTCGAGGCTGCAGTGAGCTGTGATCACACCATGCATTCCAGTCTGGGTGACAAAGGGAGACCTTGTTGTCTCTTTAAAAAAAAAAAAAAAGGCCGGGCATGGTGGTTCACACCTGTCATCCCAGCACTTTGGGAGGCTGAGGCAAAAGGATTGTCTAAGCTCAGAAGTTCGAAACCAGTCTGGGCAACTTGGCGAGACCTTGTCTCTACAATAAATCAAAAAATTAGCTGGGCGTGGTGGCGTGTGCCTGTAGTTCCAGCTACTTGGAAGGCTGAAGCGGAAGGATCACCTGAGCCCAGCAGGTCTGCACTCCATTGCACTCCAGCCTGGGCGAGAGAGTGAGACTCAGACTCAAAAAAAAAAAAAAAAAGATTAAAAGTTTAAAAAGTAATAAATGGGCCCAAAATGTGTGTATATATTTATGGGTTCATAGCATGCATTTTTCTTTTTTAAAGGCACAAAGCATGACTAATTACAATAGTTTCAGACGGTGTTTATGAATGGCTTATAAGTTAGTGGAGGAGTCAAACTCATCTGTACTGTTATATCATTTGCCCACATTCCAATGAGCCTAAAAAAAGCAACTTTCCTGAGTGGGAGAAGAAGGTGGGCTGATAGCTGGCGGCTAGGGCTGTCGTAACTCACAGCTCAGCTCCACGGCAGCGCAGGGCACAGCCTGGCTGGACGAAGCGGTCGGGGCTGTGCAAACGATGGATGACTGTGGCACTCTGTTTCTCTGTAAGACACTTTGAACTTTGCCGGAACTCCCTCCATGCCCTCAAGGTGGGACCAGACTCTTCTTTGCCACCCCTGTAGCCACTACCATTGTAGCAAGAGACAGAGAGTTTGCCTAAGCTGATCTCCAACTGCCTGGACCACGTACAGTCACCTCTGCCCTCCTCCCCCTTCCTCACCCCTGATAGCAGCCAGAGGTCACTGGGAACAACCAAGTCAGGGCACATCCCTCTTCTGCTCAGAACCCTCCATGGCTCCCACCTTCCTCAGAGCAGAAGGCAAAGCCCTCGCTGCTTCCCAAGAGGTCCTACATGCTTTGCCTCAGCCTCGCCGCCCTCATCTCCCTCCACTTACCCCCTCCATGTTTCCCAAACTCACGAGGCATAGTCCTACCTCGGGGCCTTTGAACTTGCTTTCTTTTTTCTTTGTTTTTTTTTCGAGTCAGAGTCTCACTCTGTTGCCTAGGCTGGAGCGCAGTGGCATGCTCATGGCTTACCGCAGCCTTGAGCTCCTGGGCTGAAATGATCCTCCTGCCTCAGCCTCCCAAGTAGCTGGACTACAGGCATGTGTTCTGATGTCTGATTGAGGTTTTTTAACTTTTTGTAGAGATGAGTTCTCACTACGTTGCCCAGGCTGGTCTTGAACTCCTGGGTTCAAGCAATTCTCCTGCCTTGGTCTCTCAATGTGCTGGGATTATAGGTGTGAGCCACTGCACGTGGCTTCACTGGATATTTCCTAATCAGTTTGGAAATTATAACTGTCTCAGTTTCCCTGATGCACATTAGCATTTCAAAGGTTCTGATAAGTCCTGCAGTATTTTACCCAGCAATGTATTTTACCCAGCAGTGCACACATGAGTTTGACCACAGAGCATCCTTTTTTCAGCATACCTGGGAAGATGACCAGTGGTCCAAGAAGCATGGCTTGTGAAACACGCCATAATTGGTCACTGGATTATCTGAGCATCATAAACTGACCTAGAGTTTAATTTAGGAGGAACCCGAGGGTGATGCCTTCTACCCAAGGGCTCGGGAAGTCTCAGGGAGCATTCTGTCTCTCCTTGTCATTACCTTGCCTGGGCCTCTCCTGGTGGGGCGAGGGACAGTGGGCTGGCCCTTAATCCTTAGTGGCCCATGAGGCATCTCCACAGAGCCTGTGTGTCACTGTGGGCACCGAGAGGGACATCCTGGTTTGGGGATTATTATGGGTGATCTATGTCCTGATGGTGGTTATGGGTACTGTTGTGTGTGAGCAAATGAATTCCTGCCTTGGGGAAACGCTTGAATCCCACAATTTCTTGCTGTGTTTCTTTACCCTCTGTCCCTCAGTCTTGTCCTCTGTGAAATAGGGGCTCCCTGAGGAGGGATTGAGACCACAGTCAGCAGGCTCAGCACTTGGCCTGTGCCAGGCATCTGGCCAAGGGTGTCTCATTCCCCGAAGCCCACTTGCTGTCCCAGTGAGGGTGAGGGGAAGCCCCATTGGGTTCCTGCCTCTGACTCCGATCTCCCTGCAGACTCTGTTCCAGAGCCCGGAGGAGGGCTGGCAGCTCTACACCTCGGCACAGGCCCCGGACGGGAAATGCATTTGCACGGCCGTGATACCCGCGCAGAGCACCTGCTCCCGCGATGGTCGGAGTCGAGAACTGCGGCAGCTGATGGAGAAGGTGAGTGCTCCTAGGGGTCTCCCGCTTTCCACTCACCCTCCAGTCCCAGCTGGGTCAGCGGTGCCAGGTCCCGCCGGGATTATCCAGAGCTCGTGATATCTGGGATCCCCTCCAGGATGGATGTTTTACCCAGTATTTGTTCCACGCTTCTTCAAAAAAGAAGCCATGCATCTGTGGGGCCAGGGAGGAAGGAGACCCCAGTGCCAGCATCTGAGTCCTCTGGGTGTGAACTCCAGGTACACACGGCACACCCCCCACAGCCCTGCAGTTCACCAGACTCACCTGCTAAGAAGGCATTCTGTGCCTCTGGGGTGGTCTCATCCTCCAAGAGATTCTAGCAAAGTTTCCTCCCCCCCACCTTTTTTTTAAATTTAGAGAGAGGGTCTCGCTCTGTTGCCCAGACTGGAATGCAGTGGCATGATCATAGCCACTGCATTCATTCTTGAACTCCTGGGCTCAAGCGATCTCCATTCTCAGCCTCCTGAGTAGCTAGGACTACAGGCATGTGCCAGCATACGTGGCTAATTTTATTTTTAGTTATGATGATGATGATGATGATTTTTGAGTCAGAGTCTCACTCTGTCTCCCAGGCTGGAATGCAGTGGCATGATGATGGCTCACCACAGCCTTGACCTCCTGGGCACATTTGAGCCTTCTGTCTCAGCCTCCCTAGAAGCTGAAATTACAGGTGTACGCCACCATGCCTGGTTACATTTTTATAAAGATGTGGTCTTGCTATATGCCCAGACTGGTCTTGAACTCCTGAGCTCAAGCAGTTCTCCTGATTCGGCCTCCCAAGGGACTGGGATTACAGGCATGAGCTACCACACCAAACTATTTTTATTTTTGTAGAAATAGATTCTTGCTATGTTGCCCAGGCTGATCTCCAACTCCTGGCTTCAAGCAAAGCTTCCAGCTTGGCCTCGCAAAGTGCTGGGAGTACAGGCGTGAGTCACTGCACTCGGCCTTCCTTCCTCCTTTGATAGAAAATGGTCCCCATTCAACACATGCCCAAAGTGTTTTAGTGCCCTTTATATAGACTGAGGACTATGTCTGCCACTGCTCAGCTAAAATGCCCAGTTGTCAGCTCTTTTGCCAGTGATGAAGGGGATGGGTAACTCTCGCTGGCACTCTCTAGAGGAAGAGGTTGAGGCTTAGAAGACAGGAGAGTTGATCAGCACAGGGACTCCCACTCATGAGCCCTACGGGGTCCTGCCCTGTCCACAGCACTGGAACTGTTTTCCCAATAATTCTGGACATCTGTGCAGTGTCCTCTGATTATGGATGATGGCTATACAGTATTCCCTGCTTATCCCTGGGAGGCATTTTCCAAGATTTTCTAAGGGCATCCAAAGCCCTGTACAGTTGACCTTCTGTATCAATTCTACCAACCATGGGTCAAAAATATTTGGACAAGCTGGCTGCAGTGGCTCACACCTGTCTTCCCAGCACTTTGGGAGGCCCAGGTGGGAGGATTGCTTGGGGTCAGGAGTTTGACACCAGCTTGGGCATCATAGACCATGTCTAAAAAAAAAAAAAGTAGGGGGATTGAGTTTGCAAAGACAATGTATAGATATCATTTTCTTGTCCTTACTCCCTAAATAATTCAGTATGAAAACTATTTACATTGTATTAGGTATTACTAGCAATCTTGGAGGCTAGGCGTAGTGGTGCTCACACCTGTAATCCAAGTACTTTGGGAGGCTGAGGTGGGAGGATTACTTAAGTCCAGAAATTCAAGACCAGTCTGAGCAAAAGAGTGAGACTATGTCTCTACAAAAAATTAAAAAATGAGCCAGGCATGATGGCGTGCACCTGCAATCCCGGCTACTCATGAGGCTGAGGTGGGAGGATCGCTTGAATCCAGGAGGTCAAAGCTGTTGTGAGCTGTGATTGTACCACTGCACTCCAGCCTGGGCAAGAGTGAGAGCCACCTCAAAAAACAACAAACCAAATACGTAACCTAGAGATGATTTAAAGATCACAGGAGGTTATGCGTAGGTTATATAGATTATTTTATATCAGAGACTTGAGCATCTATGGGTTTTGGTATCTGAGGAAGGTTCTAGAACCAATCTCCCATGGATACTATGGGACAACTGTATGTACTATGCTGCTTCTTTTTTTTTTTTTTTTTGAGTTGGCGTCTCACTTCGTCGCCCAGGCTGGAGTGCAGTGGCACGCTCCCAGCCACCGCAGCCTTGACCTGCTGGGCTCCGGCAATCCTTCCACCTCAGCCTTCCAAGTAGCTGGAACTACAGGCGTGCGCTAACATGCCTGGCTAATTTTTGATTTATTATAGAGATGAGGTCTTGCCAAGTTGCCCGGGTGGGTCTCGAACCTGTAGGCTCAGGCAGTCCACTCGCCTCGGCCTTCCAAAGTGCTAGGATTATAGGCTGAGCCACCAAGCCCGGCACTATGCTTATTTTTATACACACATACCTATAATAAGGTTTAATATACAAATCAGGCAAGTAAGAGTTTGACAGTAATTTAT
>CAUYQG010216558.1:0-53974 GCA_963574415.1 Tarsius wallacei | reverse complement strand
TGAACCCACGGGCTCAGGCAATCCACTCACCTCAGCCTCCCAAAGCGCGGGATTACAGGCTGAGCCACCGAGCCCGGCTAACTCATTACTTTTTATAACAACTAATGAAGGAAACTGAGACTCCCAGAGGTTAAATAATTTATACTACCTAACACAACAAAATGGCCAGGACTAACATCAAAATCCACACTCTTCCAACCACATCCAATTTTTCTATATTTTTTGCAAGTTTTTCTTCCTGGAGATGTTTCCAAAACATGTTCTATAGTCCAACAAGCTTGAAATTGCTGCATGTTATGCACTTTTACAACTGTAAGTTTAGTTGGAAATAGGGACTTAGGTGTCTAGGAGTGATTACCCATGGTAAATTTACAAAAAAAAAAAAAAAACCTTTTCAGATTAGAGGAACAGCCTGTTTAGTCACATTCACCACATAGACCACCACGGAAAGGAAAGACAGAGAAATGGACCTATGCTATGCTGGACATGGGGTTTTGTGCATAGGCGTTTCTAGAGACACAGCAGGTCTATCAGCAAGGAATAGCACTGCTCTGTTAAAGATCTGGTAAGCCTGTACTCTCGAAGTCACCTTCACCTTAGGAAGCTATGTAGCGTCACGCAGATGTGAAGTAGGGCTATATGTTTATTTTCTCCTTATGTCTGTGTGTAGTGACATCACCTGATCACTGAAACAGCAAACGTCAGAACCCTTCCATCCTGACTTTCAAATTCATCTTATGATGTTTCCATGAACAACTGGCAGAGCTTTGAGGGAGCTGTAAGAATTCCAGGGGCCTGTGAGAGTTGCTCTAAAGAATGAAGTCAGTAAATGGCAGAAACAAAGCAGAAGGAAAGGCTCATCAATAGTCAAGGGCATATACAGCTTCTAGGGCAGAAACAGACTTTGTGTTCAAAGACTAATATTAAATTAAAACATCCTATTTGGTTCATTTAAACGGAAAGTCTGTGTGCGTAGCTACACAATTTTGACTAGACATAAAATATTCTGCATGTGACTTGGCATGAGGATGTGCAAAAGTTTTCTAACATGATATTCTTGTAACTTGGAAAAATTAGTTACTCCCACCATGCAAACCTTGTAGGATCATGTGCTAATGAAGAAGATGCTCTAATAATTAGGCCTAGAGCCCAATGAATGTAACACCTTCCAATTAGCACTCCCCAGCATGAATACTGCCATTATCATTAAACAACAAAGGCAAAAATGGGTATCAATCCACATAATAGAAAATAATTGATGAAGTTGGAGGGCGTGATTATTTGTGATTACTTTACAGTCATGCACAGAAAGTAGAAGAACCACAGTTAGTGGTTAATCTCTGGCTACCTCTTTGAAGATAATGAAATTGGCTTCCTACTGATGATTATTCATTAACAATTAATTCTTTCTCAGTGATCTGCTTCATTTTCAGCTTCTCACTACAAACATGCAATGGAATAATTACAAGTGGAAATGAAAAAGCAATTAGTGGCAGATAATGCCAACATCTGATTAAAAAACAGTAGAACAGATTAGCAGTTCCGTAACTGCAAGTCTGCTGCTTTCAGCAGGGAAGTGTAAGTCACCCAGTTATACTGCACTTCAAGCTGTGCTTTCTCTTTTATTGCCTCCCCTCCATCATGGTCTGCCACATTAAATGCTCTCTTTTATTCTAGGGGGCATTGGTTCATTGTAAATACTTTCTCAAGATTAAGGAGCATTTCAGATGATTTGTGGTCCTACCCACTGAAATTCTAAAAGGTACTGTCTCACAACATAATGGTTAAAACATATGTCTGTATACCTATCTTTGGGGAATCACAGAAAATATCATCACACATTTATTCACTTCAGTTTCAACTTAACTCTTGTTTGGTTAAGTGTCTTCAGCAGAAGAAGAGCATCATTAAATCCAGGAGACCAAAAAGAGGCACCTTATTTGATCCTACCTGCGTCCACGGTTACTTTAGTCTTGTAGGTTGATTTCTCACCCTCCGTAATGTGGAACATAAACTGTCAGTTTGTGGATTTTTACTTACCATTGTCAAGGGTTAAGATAGTTCTGGCTGCTGTAGAAATAATATTGCAATAAAAGGCTTATAATTTCACTGATCTCAGTTGGTGTGTCAGAAGAAAGAAAAAATCTCTTTCTATGATAGAGAACTACACAAGGAGTGTCAAAATCCTCACTTTAGAAAGAAAAAAGCAAGGCCCTTTTAAATAGTTTGAAAGATGTGTTAATCTGTAGATTTGGTAAGATTTTGTCATGGAACTTGACTTTTTTTTTAACTTGGAATACATCAGAAAGCTTATTGTAGGATGAGATTTTACAAAGACAACATCATATCTGCAGATACCCAAAGGTAGCTCATAGGTCAACCACATTCAGACTCATGGACACACCCAGCGAGGCATAAGAAGGGTGTTTTAAGTTTTTAAAAATAAATTGTTACAATTTTTTTAGAATACAAAGATTAATAGGTGTTTTATTTATTTTTTTAATTTTAAATTTTTTTCCCAGGCATACTTTTTTTTAATTTTAAAGATGCGGGGTACTATTCAGGATTAGGTACACAAATAGTCATCATACAAGTAACGTTTGGACTTCCATTTGGTCCCCACTTTGCCTGGTTTGAGATAGGGTGCCCTCATTGATGTTATGTGCCCTCTCTCCAGGCAGTTTCCAGCTACCGTCAATCCCTTTCTTATAGTATTATGGTAAATGTTCAGGGTCCTAATATCCAGAATCTACAAAGAACTCAAACGTGACAAAAGGAAAAAAACAAACAACCCCATTAAAAAGTGGGCAAAAGACATGAATAGACACTTCTCAAAAGAAGACATACAAGCAGCCAACAGGCACATGAAAAAATGTTCAGCCTCTCTAATCATCAGAGAAGTGCAAATCAAAACCACACTGAAATACCACCTAACTCCAGTAAGAATGGCCATCATTAATAAAACAAAAAACAACGGATGCTGGCGAGGAAGCAGAGGAAAGGGAACACTTCTACACGGTTGGTGGGAATGCAAACAAGTTCAACTTCTATGGAAAACAATGTGGCAATTCCTAAAAGAACTAGAAGTTGACCTTCTATCTGACCCAGCAATCCCCCTTCTGGGAATATACCCGGGGGAGCTTAAATTACTCTACAAAAAAGATACCTGTACACCTATATATGTTTATTGTAGCTCTATTCACAAGAGCAAAAATATGGAACCAACTGTGCTGCTAATTAAAATTGGAATGGATTTTTAAAAATGTGTTATGTACACACAACAGAATACTATGCAGTCATAAGGAAGGACAGAATTGTGGACTTCACAGCAACTTGTTTGGATTTGTAGTCTATAATACTCAGTGTTCTATCATAGAAACAAAGAACTGAATGCCACATGTTCTCACTCATAAGAGCATCCGAGTCCGCTTATAATTATACCATAATACTATAAAGAACTTGACATGTTATAAAGCACAGGTAAGAGTGTAGATCAGAGCTGTTTTAAGAAAGTTAGTTTTGAAAACAAGTATACATTTTTAAAGTATAGAATTATTGGTTATATATTATTTCATTAGCTCTACAGAGATCAAAATAATAAAGAAGTCATTTAACAGAAATAAAGCACACTTTGAAGGGCTGATATTCAGCTGATATGCAACACTATGGCATCTTTTATGATCAGTTGAACAGCTATTCATATTTGTTCACTATAGCTGTTGAAGGCTTTGAATATCATCCCTAAATATAACAAAATATTGTTGTTATTATTATTATTATTATTATTGCTGTTGTTATTATTATTATTTTGAGTTGGAGTCTCACTCTGTCACCCAGCCTGGAGTGCAGTGACATGCTCACGGCCACCACAGCCTCGACTTGCTGGGCTCAGGTGATCCTTCTGCTTCAGCCTTTCAGTAGCTGGAATTACAGGCACACACCACCATGTCGGGCTAATTTTTTGATATATTGTAGAGATGAGGTCTCACCAAATTGCCCAGGCTGCTGGAACCCATGGGCTCAGGTAATCCTCTCACTTTGGTCTCCCAAATTGCTGGAATTATAGGCATGAGCCACCACACTCAGCCGTTATTATTATTATTATGAGACAGGATTTCACTCTGTCACCTAGGCTGAAGTGCTATGGTAAGATCATAGCTCACCACTGCCTTAAACTCCTGGGCTCAAGTAATCCTCCCAACTCAGCTCCCAAGTAGCTAGAACTACTGGTACATGCTGCCACACCCAGTTTTTTGTTTTCCTTTTTTTTTTTTTTTGGTAGAGATGATGTTTTTGCTATGGTTCCCAGGCTGGTCTCAAACTCCTGGCCTTAAGCAATCCTCCCAAATCCACCTACCAAAGTGCTGGGATTACAGGTATGAGGCACCACACCTGGCCTGAATATAACCAAATAATATTCAGCATCTTTTATGTACATGGAGCAGTGTGGGGGCATTGCTATTAATCAGAAATGGTATCCCAGCCCTTAGCTCAAAACTAAAAGGGAAAGAAGCCTATGTATATAAATGAGTGGAGTAAAATGTAATTATTGTTATACGTGGGGCATATATAGGTTATGAGCAGCAGTAACAGTGACTGGAAAGAGTTCATAAGCAGATGATGCTTGGACTAAGCCTTGGAAGAAGAGTATTTTTTTTTTTTTTTTTAGTAAACAATGAAGCAAAGGGCATTCCAAGAAGTTGGAAACATATGATAAAGGCACAGAGGCAGGTAACAGCCCAGAATATTGGAGAATGTGCATAATCAAACACTGGAGAGAAGGCCTCAGGATGAGACTGGCAAAGAGAGAATGCCGGAGAAAAAGGTAAAGTTCGTGGAGGGCTTCTATACGATGCTTAGGAATTTGAACTTTATGAAGTGAAGGCCCTTCTGTTTCTTCAATAGGTATTCACTAAGCTAAAATTTTTATATTTCTACAGAATTCAAAACTCACAAATCATGTATACATATAATGAAAAGTTCTCTGTAAAATCTAAGTATCTTTTAAAACATGGTTGTGAATCTTTTAGAGTAGTAAAGACAACACTATTAATGATGATGATGATCTCTTGGATCTGTTTTGCATCTTTATTCTGGAAAACTTTATTCTGTCACATCAATGGAAAAAATCTTAGAGAACTAAAACTAGGACTATTATTCTTTTTAGAAAATTATCACTTTTCTTGGCTCTGTGGAAAGCAAAGTCTAACAAGGTCTCACTTATTAGCTGTGTGATTTTGACGAAAGTTACTTAACATTTGTATGTCTCAGTTTTTTCACAGGTTGGTTGTATCTATTAAGGGGCTTAATTCAGTGTCTGACACTAGGGAACAGAATTAATAAACTAAAAACCTAAAGGAAATATGGCTAAATATAGCAAAGATGGGACCAAATGGAATGAAACATTATGATTTTTAATAGACTAACAAATTATGCATGAAAATAAACCCAACTAAGCAAACCTGACTAAGTACCCACTGTCATACCTAGATTTGAACAGTAAGAGCCCAGGTGAGGAAAGGTCATGGGAGAGATGGTTGGGGACCACCAACCTTGGAGAATTTTTCTTTCTGAAGTGAATCAACAACATTCTTAAACTTCCTGTTGAGCTAGAAGAAGAGAAATGATTAATCCATCCAACCAACTCAAAGCTAGGGGTGTCATGGCTTTTCTTGATTGGGAGTCTCAATACTGTGCAGAGTCCAGATTATATTAAGATGCTCTTTCTAAACCATAAAGTAAGCCCCTAATCTGGAGATGTGAGGACAAAAGAATAAAACAGGTTATAAAAAAATTTGATCAACTCCCTATTGGAAGACATATTTTCTCTGTCTCATATCTACACTAATCAGAGGTGGCTGCTACGAAAAATAGGAAGCCCAATTATTATGTACTAATTTATTTTGCTTAGTGTTTGGGCCTTTTCTCAATGCCCAACTACATTTACTCCCAGGTGGTTTTAATTTAATTATCATCTATATGGTAATGACTTCCTAATTTATATCTGTATTTCTGAAATCAACCTGTGAGTACCACTGCCCACTCAGCATCTTCACTTAATGTCTAATGAGCAACTCAAATCATCAGATCTTACACTAGACTCTTGATTCCCTATATGTGTTATTCCCTCTACATTTCTCTCAATACATAATGAAAATAAAAATCCATGAGTGTCCTGGACTTTGTATCTTATACTCTACATCTAATCCATCAACAAATATTGCTGAATTGACCTTGAAAAAGGAGTAGAATCTGACCACATCTAATGTCTTCCATTTCTACCCCTTTTATAAACCTCTGTTATCTCTCATCTTAGCCTCCACATTAGACTTCCTCCTGGTTTCCTTACTCTACTCTTGCCTACCCTCTCCATTGACAAAGGAGTCCTTTAAAATACAAATGTTATTACTTCCCTATTCAAAAGTTTCAACTGACTTTGCATCTCAAAGTAATAACCAAAGTCCTTGCAATGACCTTCAAGACTAGTCTTGACCAGGCCCGGGACTGCCTTTCCAGGCTTTCTTCCTACCACTCTTCCCATCATTCCATCATTCAGTCAGCTTTCTTACTACTTTCTTTATTCAAGGATGAAAGAATAACTTGGTTCAGGGACAATAATTAAGAATTCAGTTATGGGCACATGGATTTTAAGGTACTTTAAACAGGTCCTAGAGACATTAAGAAGGCAGTTGCATCTATGAATCTGAAGTGTCTGCCAGGGTAGGGGTGAAGGTCCAAGATTAGAGATATACATTTGCAAGCCACCTGCATATCGTGTCATTTGAAACTCTTGGCATGGATGTCCCAGAAGGAGGAGATAAGGGACCTAGGACCAAGCCTTGAGGAATTACATACATACATGTCTGGTAGAGGAGGACAGCATTATAGAAAGGACTAAGAAGCAGCTCCCAAGGGGTGAAAGGAAAGTCCAGGACATAATTTGGCAGAAGCCCAGGGAAATGAGAAATGAGGACAGCTGGTGCTGACAATTCTTTCTAGATGTTTAGCAGTAACGAAGAGATGCAGCAGTTACAGAGGAGAGATCTGTGGTCAAGGGAAGTAGGTTATTTCTATGGGTGAAATTTGATCATACTTCAAAGATAGTAAGAGTCGTATATTTGAAGGGAGAAAGATAATAAAAAAGGGTGAGGGGAGGAATGAATAGCATCCCTATCCTGAGAAGGTAGGATTGCTATGAGATCACAAGCACAGCTGATTAATTTTTAAAGATAGATAGTAACTTGGAAAATAAACATGTAAGGGTTTTCCAAGAAAAGATTCTACATTGACATAACTAAATACAAACCATATATCTTAAAATTACTAGAGAAGAAAATAAGAAAATTTCAGATAGCATAGTTCAGAATAAAACAAAAAATAGCGCGATGCAATAAAATTAAAAGACAAAAGTAAAATAAATGAGAGAAAGTGAGAGGTCAGTCTATAAAATAATAATCAAAGTAAGAATATTACATTCATTATTGAAAAAAAGAAATTCCCCAAATTTGGTCAAAAGAGAAAATCTACATGCTACACACAAAAGCAATTCAGAGTAGATGAAAGGAAAATGTTGGACAAATGTGTGCCTGAAAGATGCAAACAAAACCAAAGCATAGAAAATAATATTAAAACAAAACAATGCAGAGTTCAAGGTTAAACATTTTTAATGGAACAAGAAGTTCCATTAAATATCTTGTTATAGAGATGACTACATCTTTGAAGACAGCATTGTTGTAATCTTAATATACTGTATAACTTAATGAGTGTTTATGAAGTAAAACTGTAAAAAAAAAGACAAGATAAAAAGAAAAACAGGAAAAGTAATGAGAAACTTTACCATAGCTCCCTCATGCTTTGAAAAAATAATCATAAAAAATTTATAAGAATATAGAACATATGAATAATATCATTAAAATTTATTTAACAGCTATATTACGAGTTCTATAGTCCCACAAAGAGAGGATTCATGACTTTTTAAATGTCTATGGAAATTTACAAAAAATTGACCACAAAACAACCTTTACAAATATCCCAATAAGGACAAAATAAAACTCCATAAGTAATTTTGGCTCAAAAATGTTTTAGAAGAACCTATTTGCAGAATATATTTTAGTATGAATATTTCAAGAATATTTGGTAATGCAGACCAAGTTATTATCACCAAAGTCATTCTCCTTGGCCAAGTATTCATGGAGACATTTATCAAGTGACCATTTTCTGTTACTTCTTTTGATGATTTTTAAAATAAGGTCATTCAGCTAACTCCAGTTAAGGAATGTGTCCCACAAATTCATATGTGCAACCATTACATTCATTTTCAATTTCATGTAAAGTAATAATGAAATTTTGCTTGCCTTAAAACGATAAGTTTACATTAGTCAAAGGAGAAAACTTAACCTCAATATGCTGATTTGCAAAGTCAATCCAGATTATGCAAATGTTCTTACACATTGTGTAAGTTTTGTCATCAAAGACATGAAGTCTTCTTTTCAAGTTACTGCAGGATACAGTAATTGCTTGTAAGCCATGCTGATATTTTCTCAAAGCTGAGAAAAAAGTAGAGAATTCAATTTGCTATTCTTAATGTGCTTGATAGTCTTTATGTAACTTCATTAGGTTCTTTCTTTAAATTTTAAAAAACATCTCTAGTGGTAAGAGCTTCCCCCATGCATGAAACAGTGAGTAGATGTTATTTCCAGTACAACAGCTTGAATACATGGAACAAGTCATTCTTATTGGATACCACTGCCTTAGCACCATCTGTGCATAACCCAACACATCACTTGCTTGTTGTTTATCTTGAAGTTATCAATAATTTTAAAATCTCTTCTGCAGTTCTAATAGGTAACAAAGATTAGCCAAACAGCTTGTCTTCTTGGCTTCCTTTATTCAGCTCATGTCTGACAAACTCTATAAGATCAGCTGAATTGTTAATGTCAGGGAATTCATCTTAGAGTCTCCAGTGAATATCATGGACTTCATTGTACTCAGAATAATAAACGCTGCTCCATATTTGGGTCATATCTGTCATTGTTTGATAAATTGTTAACAGAGTTGTTGCATGAGTTTTTTTTCTCCTGCTTTGCCCCACAGAATGTTTGATTTAGTAGTGTCTTACCAACTGAGCATCTAACCTTGGCAATTAAAACCAACAACATAAACAAGGCTTCTGAAACTTTACAATTTTACCTTCTGCCATCCTGTGCTGATGTTTCTTAGGTAGTTGAATACCTTTGTGTTTTTCTTTTAAAAAATTCAATACTTCTCATGGTAGTCTTCATACATTTCAAAACTGAAATTTCAGATAAAATGCTTTTTTTTTTTTTTTTTACCAGAACTTGGCGTGTCCCCAAACACACTACATTAATTAAGAAGTTTACACTCACAGAAATACAAATTTCAAGCAATTTTCACTATATTTGCATTATACTTTTGGTTTTTTTGCAGCTGGTGTTTTTGTAACAGTAACAGATGGTTTCAGGTGATTCATCAATTTGGTTTTCCTACTATTCTGAAAGCATATGACTGACATCATTGCAATCACCATAGCATCTATATTTCCATCAGTGTCTTTAGCATTATGCTTTAAAGGACTTATTTATAAAGTACTTATCCATAAGGAGTGTACCATCAAGGAGTGTACAGTCCCAACTGCTATTTATAATTGATACTTTGCATATTAAAGTGATATGCACTACATCAATGAAAAGAACATCATGATGACACGGAAATTTGATATATGAGAATTCATATTAGCAACCAAGTAATCTATATTATACTTACATCCCTAATAGTTTAACTACTTAAGGTTTTAAATAGGTATGCTTGAGCAGCACTATGAAAGTCATATGGACTATGGAATTGTCACATGATCTTGTGTTATTATGACATAAGATTGCCAACTGAGCTAACCACTTCAGCCTCAACCCATATTAAAGATATTTTGAAATCATGGGTTTGATTAAAAGTTGAAATTTTAAATATACTCATTTAAATAAATAAGTGACTTTTTAGGAGGGAGGGAGGAAGGAGGGAGGACAGAGTTCAGAAACTACCTACAGGGTACAATATTCACTATCTCAGAAATTGGCCACAGGCTCAGCCTGTAATCCCAGAGACCAGTTCCCACCACTACACAATATGTTCCCTAACTCTAAAATTAAAAATTAAATAACTTTTTAAAAAGTTTATTCACCATATAAATTATCTTAAATCCTATGGCATGCATTAGCATACATTTGGAAACACTGCAATAGGTTTAAAACTGTAAGTGTAAAAGCCAGATTATCTGTGATTGAATTTCATCTTTAAAACTTACTAACTGCAGGCATGTAGCAAGTTACATAATTTCTTCAAGTTTCAATTCTTTAACTCATGAAAGATTGTAAATATAGTACTTTTATCATAAGACTATTGTAAAGATGAGATGAAATTATCTATGCAGGCTGGGCTTGGTGGCTCAGCCTGTAATCCCAGCACTTTGGGAAGCTGAGGTGAGTGAATTGCCTGAGCCCACAGGTTCAAGACTAGCCAGGACAACTTGGTGAGATCTCGTCTCTACAATGAATCAAAAATTAACCAAGCGTGGTAGTGTGCGTCTGTATGTAGTTCCAGCTACTTGGAAGGCTGAGGCAGAAGGATCACTGGAGCCCAGCAGGTCGACTTGGGGTGGCCGTGAGCATGCCACCGCACTCCAGTTTGGGTGACAGAGTGAGACTCCAACTCAAAAAAAGAAAAAGAAAAAGAAATTACCTATGCATAGTACCTGGAAAGTAAATTCTTAATCTTGACCATTATGATGACATAGGCACTACATTTTTATAGACTTTTTTTGGTTAACTGAGAGTATTAGGATTTTTGTTTGACTATCAGCCCATCACTCCAGTCACTAGGTAACTAAGTAGCAAGCAAGTCAGAGAACAAAAGATAAACTGTGCTAAAATGTCTTCCATCTGGAGAACTTAATGGCTAGAGCTGAACTTTGTATTGTCAAAGTTTTTACACAATAGTTTGAATAGTTAGACAATTTTCCACAATCATGAAACCAATAAGATCGCTCATATTTCTTGATTACTGACCATACTATCTGATTCGTAACTGTTGCCTTAATGAATTCCCAACATCCCTATAACTTTGAAAGCGTATTTATTCTTTTCCCATTTTAAAGACAAGGTATCTGAAGAGTAGAGAAGTTATGCTACTAGCTCATAACCACAGAGCTAGGTAGGAAGTAAGGGAACTATGATTTAAACACAGTTTATTTATAATCCCAGGAAATGAGTTTGTTACCATTATATTTTGTTGTCATTTTGAAAACAATGCCCAGAATTCAGTGGCATATTCGCTAGCATTTATCTAGTAGAATCACATTTCCAAAATATTGGAGTTTCTAAAAAAGTTTTATTCCACAATTAAGAGATTAATTTTAGATTATTCGCCTTAAAGTTAATACATACATAAATTTCTCTTTGCTGAGAGTTTAATTCACTTTTAAGCACATGTATAAAGATGTATTAATGATAGAAGACAGACGGGTTTGAATAATTCCCAGAAATCATTAGAATTATTTGCTAAGTGTTTAAGAATTATTTGCTTAGAGACCTGGGAGCGGTCTCTTCTGTAAACAATTAAAAGGTTTTTGACTTTAAATCTTTGCAAAATGCTAACCCGATCAAAAAATCATATATTTACCTGATGTGATGGTAGCTTACAGAATCAGTGGAGTCCTGTTTGCATTGTTTTGAAAATTCCATTTTTCAGCTGAGTCCTACTTGCTACCTTTTACAGATTCCAATTCTTTTCAGCTGAGATATCATCTAGACCCCCCCCCCCACCCCACCCCACCCCCGGTCAATGGTGTTTTCCACAAGTGTCTGTAATTTATAACCATACTATTTTGTGAAGGAATATTTCAAGGTAATAAGGCTTTGCATGCAAGCCGCTGAAAAATACTTTAGACTGCTCATATATCCATTTGTCCAGTAATAGAGGAACCAGTTCACAAAGCATTTGAGTCTGAACTATTGACCAGAAAAGCTCAGAACTAGGCTAGCGATATTATAACAAACTGTACAGGATGAAGTGACTGTAGCTTAGTTCACAGGCTTTTATTCAAGGGAGGCTTGCAAATGTTGGTCACACTCAGTACAATCACCCAACCTGGATAAACATGGCACTACAATTTGTTTGAAAGTTACAGTGGCTCTATCTGTTTCGAAACGTTATATAGCTGACATTTTGTTATTGCCAGTTGAAAGAATACTTGGTAGGCCAAGCTTAAATTAAAGCTTGAAAGTTTCTCCCAAAGTTGAGAATAAATTTTTTTGTTTAAAATTATTTTGTAAAAATTGACACATTTTTAATTGTAAATTTATTTAGTAATCTAACTTTAGAATTATTCAGGAATAAACAAAAAATTAGAAAAGTAAAAAATTCAGAGTGATTGAGTTACAACTTCACCCTATCATTAAGAAATTTTATCATAATGGAGCTACATTGTGCTTTGAAATGTTTTGTAGTAAATTTCTATTTTCTTTCATTTTAAAAAAAGCATGTGCTGGTTATTTTACTGGACATTGGAGAGAAGCAGTAAACAAGACAGATAGTTCCTAACCTCAAGGAACTTATGTTGTAGCTTGTCAGTACAGTCAACTGATAAGAGAATTTCAGTATTTGGGAAAAAATTAAACCATGTACAAGGTAACTTGTTAATAGCTTAAGTGTTAAGAAAGTTTTGAAAGCCCTATGGTTTAGTTTCTGGTATCTTACAAATAGAAAACAATTATTTAGCTAATACCAAACAGGCCAGAAAAAAAATCCCAAATTCTTTTGGCAATTTCTTTTCTGAAGATGGGCAATTTTGTAAGTCATAATTTTATTTTATTTCAGTTTCTTTTCTTAGCAGTAGTTCATCATCATCATCCAATCAGCAATGGGAGTCAAAATGTGGAGCAGAACGTTGTGGCAGAAAAGAGAATTAATTAGGAAAAATGATAGAAAAATTGAGAGGCTGAATATTGGCTCCATGGAACACAATAATGTATCATAAGAATAAACTTTTAGTGGCATTTCATAAAACTAGAGCTTATCCAGAGTGACAAAAAGATTCTATTCTATCACTGGGAATATTTGGGGGCAGAAAGATCTCCTTTTGGGTTTTGTGAAGGCATATTCTTTGAGCCAGTACTGTGGACTACATTTAATTTATCATAGTCATAATTTAAACAGATTTGCAACTTCCATTAACTCTATTTGAAGTGATTTATTTACATGCTTCTTATTGGCCAAATCTGGAGAACAAACAGGAACATGGATAAGGCTATTTGTTCCTACAATGATTAAACACATTTAACTGAGCAAAGACTCAAAGATTTTTAAAATATTCCTGTAATTGAAAATTTCCCCTGCCTTCCAACGTATTTGGCATTATTCGATAAAATAAAAATTCCTACCTAGTTAAGAAATGCAAAGCTTGGCATCTAAAATATTATTAAAAGATATGAGCTGGGCATGGTAGCCCGTGCCTGTAGTCCCAGTTACTCATGAGGCTGAGGTGAGAGGATCACTTGAGCCAGGTATTTGAGACTGCAGTAAGTTATATATATATATTAATACATATATATTCTCTATATATATGTATTAATATTAATCTATATATATTTAAAAGAAATGCTTTTTGAAAAATCAAGTTTCTTGTACAATGCTATTGGGTTCAGTTAGAGCAGTGGTTCTCTATGTCTTTATAGTAGAACTCAGTGTTTAAAAAAAATAGTGATGCTCAGGCCTCAGACCAGAACATTAATTCAATTCCTTTGGTAGTGAGATCTAGGTGCTAGTCAAATGCTTTTCAGGTGACTCCAATGTACATCAAGGACTAGAGAAAATGTTGGTGAGAAAGCAAGTGAAATACAATGACAATGAAACTTGAATGCATTTCATCATTGCTATGTATAGAAGTGCATTCTGAGTAATTTTAAATATTCTGATAACCATGTTGAAAAAGTAAAAACAAAAAGGTGACATTTATTTTAGTAAGATATTTAACACAATAAAATCAAATTTTCAACAAAAGTCATTATAAAAATTATTAATAAAACACCTTACATTTTTGTTACCAAGTATTCAAAATCTGGGAGATTTGGAAGAACCACACAGTAAGTGCCCAAGAGCAACATGTGCCTAGGGGCTGCCATGTTGATCATGCAATACAGTACAAATGCTTTGCAAAGTAAGACTTATACAAACCCTTTCCTCTATTGAAAAATGTTTATTGAATAGATGAGAAAAAAATTCATGCATTCACGAACAATAAAGTACTTAGAATTTTTTTAAAAATTATGTTCTTTAGATAAATTAGAGAATTTAATTGTCCTTCCTCCCTCCCTCCCTTCCTCCCTTCCTTCCTTCCCTCCTTCCTTTCTTCTTTCTTTTTTTTTTCTTTCTTCCTCCATTCCTACACTCTTTACAAATATATTATGAATAGGCACATACCCTATATACCTCTATAATTGTTTATATAATGTAACACAGTATAAGACTGGTTGGGTTTGTATAATAGCTTCTTTACATTCTATCTTGGTCAACATGGGAAACCGTTCCACAGCTCTGTTTTCTTAACTGTAAAATGGGCTTAATAATAGTATGTACATCATAAAAATATTATGAGGGTTAAATAAAATTATACATTTGTTTAATAAATATTATTCAATTATTACTGCATAATAAACATTAGGTATTATGATTTTAATGGCTCATCATTTTATGTCTATGCCATTTCACACTATGGACACAGCAAAACTTATTATACCAGTTTCCCAGTAATGATATGTGAGTTGTTTCTAATCTCTGATATTATAAAAATGCACCAGTGAATATCACTGTACATGTATCATTCTGCATATGAACCTGTATATGTAGACAATAAGTAAATATCTGGAAGTGGACTTTCTGAATCAAATTGTATGTACTTTTTACCTTGTGATGTATGTTGCCAAATTCCTCTTCACAGATGCTATACCAATTTACCCCCAACAACAATATATGAGAATGTTCATTTCTCCTTTCACAGAATGTTAACAATTGAAAGTATTTTTCGTCAGGGCACAGTGGCTCATGCCTGAAATCCCAGCACTTTGGGAGGCTGAGGCGAGAGGATTGCCTGAGCCCAGAAGTTTGAGACTAGCCTGGGCAACACAGCAAGACTTCGTCTCAAAACAAAACAAAACAAAACAAAGTATTTTTTTAAGTGACACCTGAAATGCAACTGGATTTGAGAAACACTTCTGTACTTGATGAAAAAAGCATGTTGAACTGTCTTTGAATGAAAGGAAATCATCAAATAATTTATTTTAGATTTAAAAAAATGTAGATCTTGGAATACTTAGAGAATTTAGAAAAGACATGATATGGGAAAAAATAAGAAAAGATATCATCACTTAATTCCTCCAATATTCTTTCTATCTGAATGGAGAGTACTAATATTTCAGTGTCTCACCATAATTAACAAGTTAATTTCACTAATTTATCACCTTAGAAAGTTTAATTATTTCTATAGATCATTTTGGATCACTTTACATCCTATTAGAAAATAAAAGTAGTGGACCTATGGTATTGTAATTTAATTTATACCACATTATGGTTTTATAAATAGCTCATATTATTAAAATAACTTGTCTTAAAATTGGACTTTTTGATTACTGATCCGTGGATTCCTACAAACTATGATTATAAAGGACTAATGATGAAGCTCCTGGGAGGCCCCTTTGTCCTTATTCTAGTTAGGCCCATTATCCCTGGGTCAGGGCTTGGGTTATGCCAAAGGAGTGTGCTGTCTAGGGCTTCCCTCTCATTAGCAAGAACAAGAAAAAATAGGGTGTCCCAGAAATGTTCTGACAAGGCCATAGGTAGTGTGCACTCACAGTTAAGGAAATTGAATAAACCTGACAATATAATACCTAGCAAGGCATATTTTTTTTTTTAAAAAAGATTATGCTTTAGATAGACTGGGGATGAAATTTTTTTTCTTTCTTTTTTTCCAGTTGTGGCCACTGAAGCTTAGAACACCTGCTTCCCCTCCTGGTTTTGTTACTCTCAATAAAGAAAGAGATTCCTGTTGAGAAGGAGGGAGAGGTTAAGTGTCCAGAAGTATTGCACCAATGCATGAAATTGTAAAGGGAGAAAATCAGCTATAAAATAGTTTCACTTAGGGAGCTATTTTTCAGGGGAGGTTTCATCTTGGAACTGGTCCAAACAGCATTTCTACGGGAAAAATAGAGGTAAAAATTCAAACCCTGTGAATGAAAGCCTTCTTTGGGAAGCTTCCTCCCTTTAGGATGAATATTAGCCTTATCATCCTATGAGTTCTATCTCAAGAAAATGAATGGATACATAAATCAACAAAAATATGGAACAGGTATGAACTAGTGAGAAAGGGAGACGGGCCCTAAAAATAAAATAAAGAAAAATACTACTAATAATATTAGTAATAGTAATAATGTATCTGAAGGGTAATAATATCTGAAAGGGAGGGCAGTGAGACCAGATGACCAACTGAAAAAGAAAGCACACTGCTGGTTATATTTACAAGTCTGGAGTCTCTAATAACGGATAATGATAAAGTCACCCATGTCACATGCCTTCTAGAAATGATCTGTATGTTCATCTCCAAAGTGATAATGCAGCGCAATATTCCAACATTTGGTAAAATATTAGTTGTATATTATTTTATTTGTCATGTTGTATATACAGTATATAGATTTTATTGCCTCATAATTTAATTTTTAATTATGTCTTAGGTTCTATTATATATGAATGCCACATCTAAAACTATTTCCCATTAGGTAAAGTTATAATTAAGCTGAAAAATTCTATGTGAGAAAATTAACTTGACACACAAAAAATGTTGTACATGTTTACCTATGAAAAATTAAGTACCTAAACTAGGAAACAGGGAGAGGAAATAAAATGAGTTTATACTCACTGTGAAGTAAATTAAACACATAGTCAAATCTAAAAAAAATGAAATCTCCAAATCATACAGATTTATAAGCAAATATTTGATCTATGCATTGACATTGCATTTCTTCACTGTACTATAAATGTACCATAAAATACAGATTTTCCTAACTGACATTACTATAGTATTCTTTGTCTTTAATGTGTGATTTTACAGGTCCCTTGTTACAATCAGACATCTCTATGCTGTGTTTTATGATCACTAAGAGAAAAGACAGGTCACTCAGAGTTAAAAACAAACAAACAAACAAAAAAACCCAGAAAACTGTGTGCCTTGAAATTCAGAATCTGACAAAGCACCACATTAGAAGAGAGAAATTGTAGATGATTCTTAACAAAGAAATTGTTTTCCTAACAGATAAAATAATGTTGAACTCTTTATTTTTTGTTTAAAGTGATTATAATCATTTGTTCAAATAGAGAACATTCATTACTCTGGTAACATCACTCTGGTAAATAAATACTGGAAATCACAGTGTGAGAAAGTTGAACTCAACATGTGCATTTGATTGTTTTCATCTCTGAACTTTCTGCACCGAGTCAGGATTTCAAAGGTGGTGACAGAGCATGGAGCAGGTGTGAGGCTGGTGACTTTTCCATCTTCTTTTTTTAGAATTTGCTGCTGGTATCACTTTTGTCTTTGCATTTTCTTAACTCAATTTCCTCATTTGATTGAGTGGTTTCTAGAATCTCAAGTTCTTTAACTCTATACAACCTCTTTGGTGGTAGTGATAGTGTGGGAGAGGATACAAGGAGAGGAGAATTCACCTTTGTTGACAATTTACTTACGTTTCCATCCACCAAACCACGCTTACACGATGCAATCCTTCCTTATTTGCAGACGAAGGAGCTAATGTTCAGAGGAGTAGCTTTCCTCACACAGCTGAAGGGAATGGGGGAGCTAGAAGTCCAATGATCTATAGTCCCAAGCCTGTGCTCTTTCTACACAGACATGCTGCTTAACATTTTATTTGACTTTGCCCCAAATTGGGGCAAAGTGAAGACCTGATTTGAAACAATCCTTAGATTACCAGAAATTCTTTTCAAAATTCTAATTCTCTCCCTGTGTTGCTGTTGGGCCCTCCATCTGGCATTCTGCTTATTTAAACCATTGACTGCGTGTTTCCTCAAAGACATATTTCTCTATGAAAAAAGCTGAAAACTTTAAGAAAGCTATAGTTTTCTTGAAGCAGGTGAATAAATGTTTACACCTGCTTTCCCCTCTCTCCCTCTCCCCCATTACTCAAAACCAATACTGTGGAGGTTAAAGCAACTCCATCTGATGCTAATCCACCATTTTGACTTCTGATTAACTTCAGTTTTGGGAAGGCCTCTAATATTTCCAGTTTATCTATTGTTCCTTGTATAAGAGCACATACTTACTACAAGTAAATCTTGCCCTTAGGTCAAAACAACCTTGATGTTTCCGTACTTCCATTGTCCTATACATCCCTTCTGAATTACATATACCCTTTTCCTATGGTTGGTTATCCCTGGGTCCGGGAGATAATGGCACATGGATCTCATCTCACTGCTACCCAAAACACAGACATGGCTTCTTTTAGTAAGTCTCCATTAAACATTTTTTTGAGAAGCTCGATATGTCAGCCTCTTTCTTTGGCCTGTCAGCTTCAGTGGACTTTGGGGATAGGTTTGTATGGACCTGCTCACCTCGGAACAAATATCTCACAAACTAGAGTGAACTTTTGCAAAGGAAAAAGCCCTTGCAAAAAACACCTATTATAGTTGCGGTTCTCAATGACCATGCCCCACTCCACACCTTCTAGCAGCCACTTGCTCTGCTGCTTCTAAGCATCTATATGTGGCACTAGGGACTCTATTCTTCAGGGTGCAACCAGCCCTCCTGCCAAACATCAATAATAGAATTAATATGGATTGGAAAAGTAAAACCAGTCATCCCTCAAGCACCAGGCTTGGAACTGATGTGAACTGAACAGACTTGGACCTCTACTGGAGGAACTCAGAACTTAGAACAGGATCAACTCTTAGAGTCCTCCCACCTCATGTGGCTATTTATATGTAAACTAATTACAACTAAATATAATTTAAAGTAAGTTGCTCAGTCCCACTAGCCACATTTCAAAGGCTTAATAGTTGCATATGAATGATGGCTGCCATACTGAAAAACCCAGATTTTAGAACATTTCCAATCAACACAGAAAGTTGTATTGAACGATGCTGGTATAGAGTAAAACTGACATCTAGAAACATGGAATGAAATCAAAGTTCACCTGCCACAACAGTAATGCTAAGTCAGTGCTGGAGGAAAATCCAAGAAATGATGGGTTTTCAGGTTTGGATGGGAACTTGGAAACAGATGTAAATATACAGAAATGCACATGCATACTAAAGTTCTATATGTGCCTGCATCTATTTCTAGATTTTCCATTAAATTATACTTGTCAGTCTCTTTACCATGAGCTAGGACCACCCTGATTCAATTATAAAAGGTTAATAGTAGGTTTTAACATTTGTTAAGACTGATCCCACTTACACCTTTTCTTCTTCATGTTTTCTTGGCTATTCTTCTATATTTCTTTTCTGCATGAACTTTAAAATTAACTTGTCTAGCTTCATAAAAATGCATGCTGGCATCTTTATTTTGCATTTCACATATTTTTGTTTGAAATATTTTTCACATTTTAACTTGAATCTTTTAAGAGTATCTTCAGTTATAACATAGATTGTTATTTTTCTTTACAAAATACAATTATTGTAATAAATTATAAATCAACAAAACATACCCATATTATTAAAAAGTTGTTATTTTCAACATCAAAGCTGTGTAAATAATAATTATTGAGTCTATTTTCTGTAAATAGCATTATATGCTTTCTTACTTAATAAAATCCTCACAAATATAAGGTACAAATTATTATCTATTTTATAGATGACAAATCTGAGGCATACAGAGATTATGCAATTTGTCTAGGATATTTAAGCTGGGTATATCTAAAATTAGTGCCCCACACATATTGAAAATGTAAACTATTGCTTAATTTATAAAATAACATTTATCAGAGTCCAAGTCGCACATAATTCCATAAAAAGACTACATTTGGTTTCATTAATGTTAAGCAGAAGAAACATACAGCAATTATTTTTACTGAATAATTTTTTTTTTTCTTTTTTTTTTTTTTGAGTTGGAGTCTCATTCTGTCGCCCAGACTGGAGTGCAGTGGCCGCTCCCGGCCACCGCAGCCTCAACCTGCTGGGCTCCAGCGATCCTTCCGCCTCAGCCTTCCGAGTAGCTGGAACTACAGGCGCGCGCTACCACGCCCAGCTGATTTTTTGATTTATTGTAGAGATGAGGTCTCGCTTGCCCAGGCGGGTCTCGAACCCGCCGGCTCAGGCAATCCACTCACCTCAGTCTCCCAAGGCGCGGGATTACAGGCTGAGCCACCGAGCCCGGCTAGAAGAGCCTTTTTTTTATTGACTTTTTTCATCAAATCTAATTGGCTGTTAGGCCCTAGTGAATTTTTAGTTCTATAATTTTTATTTGAATCATTTTTATTGGCCATTTACTGCTGAGCTTTTTAATTTATTCAGTCATTACAAGTATGTTTTGACATAGTTCTTGACAATGGTTATACTTGCTGCTTTAAAGTTCCTTTCTGCTAATTCCAAAATCTGTGACATCTTAGTATCAATGTACATTGATTGTTTTTTCTCATGGGTAGGAGTCATCTTTTTCTGTTCTCCATACATGTAATAACTTTGGATCGTATCCTCAATATTGTGATGACTCTGGAGTCATTTCTGTTTCTTTCTAAAATCTTGACATTTGTCTTAAGCAAACAGGACTAAAACTCCAGTTTTCTTGCAGAAGTTAAAAGCTCTGATCAGTGTTCTGGCCTTAGCTGTGTGTATTAGTCAACTTTGCTGTAACAAATTACTATATGCTGGAATCTTAATGAGCACACATTTATTTCTCACAATTCTAGAGCCTAAATGTTCCAGAGCAAGGTACCACAGGGTCAGTTTTTGGTAAGGGTCTTACTTCCTGGCTTGCAGAAGGCTCCCTTCTTGCTATATTATCACATGACTTTTCCTTGTAGCCAGGCACATGGAGAGAGAGAGCAATTTCTCAGACTTCCCGTTTTTATAAGGCCACCAGTCCTATCACATTTGACTCTACCCTTATAACCTCATTTAACCTTAATTACCTCCTAAAAACTATCTTCAAATACAGCTTCATTAGGGTTTAGGACTTCATCATATGAATTTTGGAAGGAGACAGTTTAATCCATAGCACTAGACTACTTGGATTATCCATTTGGCCTGGGTATTTCAGAGCTTAGATCAGCATTTGAGTGGAGTTTATACAGAGAATTTGGGGTTCCCCACTGGTGTTTCTATTTTTTTCAATTTCTCCCTTATTTTTTTTGGCTGCTGCATTTACTCTGAAATTTAACCTCTTCTTTTTCAGGCCTGTAAGATTGTAGGTATTGGCTATCTGAGTTTTATCAAACATGCCTGTAATCACCCAATTACAGAAAAATTAAAGAATGGGTAATTCTCACTATAATGTTCCTTTCACTCAAGTTTTCACTCTTCTTTGGGTCCTTCTGTCTGCTTTTGCTCATTTTGTACTAGGCACAGTGCTTGCACAGATAAATATTAATAACCTGAAATATTAGCCTTCCTATCAATTATTGTAGAACCTTTTCTAAAGTGACATACATATACACATTCCAAAGAAGGGTGGATTTCAACACATTTTTATAAGTGAGCTATAATTATGTTGATTCAGGGACTCAAAACGTATTGAACCCCAACTCTGATAATCAGAAAATATTTGGTCTAGTATATTGGAAGAAAGCAGAAGTTATTGATTGTATGTGATTTAACCTTTTAACTCAGATTTTTCCTGAATGCTCTAATGGTATAGTACTCAGAATTGTTTGGTTTAGTTTCTATCTCAAAATTGCTATCTAATAAAACACTTCACTTTCTGCTTTATACCTCCATTGGTTGGTGTTAAAATAGACTTAAGAATTGCCAAACATTAGAGTATCTGAATGCCAAACATACATAAATTTGTTATTGGAAAACATATATTTATTTTTAAATATGTCCACAAAATAGGCTACTAACAGTGCAATTTAATGCAGACTGCATGACTAATTTGTTTAAAATGTAAAGCAGAAATATTTGAATGTAATTATTGACCATGTCAAAATTACTGATTACTGATTAATGGTATTCATTAATGATGCAACAATGTAGATATCAAATTGGTAGCAAAATCAGGCAGCTGATTTGAGAAAGGGGATGAGATAACTATAGATTAATATTTTAGAAATACAATTTCTAGTTTCATAAAGATGTTGTTAGCAACAAAAACAAGCAAATAGTAAACACGACATATAGGGTCTTTCAGTTGCTTTGTTTCTTGACATGACTTTATTGTTAAGTTCTGCATTTATAATTTAAAATAATATTCTTTAAGAAAAAAGTTGAAGATAGCCGGGCGTGGTAGCACACGCCTGTAGTTCCAGCAACTTGGAAGGCTGAGGCGGAAGGATCGCCGGAGCCCAGCAGGTTGAGGCTTGCGGTGGCCAGGAGCGGCCACTGCACTCCAGTCTGGGCGACAGAGTGAGACTCCAACTCAAAAAAAAAAAAAAGAAAAAAGAAAAGAAAAAAGTTGAAGAAAATTGCAGAAAATGTATTCCATTGTCCAGAACTTGCTATAATTGTCTTTTTAAAATCAGATTTCATTTTTAATCTTGAAAATGACTTTGAAAGGTTTTGTGATGTTATTAGCAGGAATTTTGAGGCTTATAGTGTTTACTAATGTTCACACTTACAAGTTGATCATTAAAAACACTTTATGTATTCCCAAACTAATTACTTTTATTTTTATTCCAGTGTATAAATTCTCCATTTGTAAAAATAAACAAAAATTTTGAGTCTTATTCTAGATCATTATGATTATTAGCTACCATAATGAAAGTTGCAACAAAAGGTATGTATTAATTAAGGCAATAATAATAATTACATATTTTACTGTCTATTAGATCATTTTATTAAAATGTTAATAAACATATATGCTATACTGATTTTATATTTGGGGACTATTATACTAAGCGGTACAGGAGAAAATGTATTTGAAAATTCACGCATGCACCACTGTGTTCTATAAAATGATTACCAAATGAAAAGTCTTTAAAAAGCAGTCTCAGAAAGATCTTTTACTTGCTCTACAGAATTTCATTGTAGATATTCTAAATAAGTGTTTAACATGTGCTGTTGTTTTGTCTTTTTGATGATGCTCATCTTTGCCTAATTTAGTTGTAAATTTAAGGAAAAATGTCATCCTAAATCAAAGGCATATATAATATATATTTATTCTAAGCACAATTTAAAAAATGATTAGCAGTCTAAAACTAGGTTTGGTTCAGATCTGACCCAACTTTTCAGTTAAATGTTAGATAATTTTATAACTCCTATTTTGTCCTCATGCATTCTATAGCTCCATGTTTTTGAATTACGACAGAAAATACAAAAGCAAAACAACTAACAAAGTCAGTGATATGTATGGGTAAAGTTTGGTAGTTGTTCAAATCTATGATAGAGTCTGTGCTGTTAGCTTCAAATATCATGATTATTCAGATTTTATCTCTGACTTATGATCTAGTTTTTTGTTTGGAGAAGATAACATGGCACAGAATATAACAATTATTGCCAAAACATAGCATCTGAAGAACTAACTCAAAAGAAATGGAAGTATTTATAAGAATATACATCCTTATTACTGAGTTATTGGTTCTCTGCATTTTACTGTCTGGATCAGTACTTATTTTCATGGCTAGGATAGATCCCAGTGACTTAAGATTATTAGAAATAATAATTCATTCCAAAGGTAAAATATTAATATGAAATGTTATATGACATAGCAAATCCTTGGAATGCTAAAAATTGAATTTGACTAAATAATATTGTTTGAATTACACATGCAATCACTCTTAACATTGCAATTAATATGGAAGGTACTGTTAGTTCCTTAAGTGAACTTTGTATACTTAGAAAGCTATAATCAAAAGAAACAAAGCAGGAGGTATCACACTCCAAGACTTGAAACTTTAGCATAAGGGTACAATAATCAAAACAGCCTGGTATTGACAAGAACAGGCATACAGACCAATGGAATAGAATAGAGATTCTGGAAGCCTAGTCTCAATTTCTCAACTAACTCAACTTTGACAAAGACTCCACCAACAAACACTGGGGTTAAGAGGACCTATTCAGCAAATGGTGTTGAGAAAACTGACTGACCCCATGCAGAAGAAAGTTACCAATTGAGTGCAAAAAATGTAGTGCATGGAACTTCTAGAGAACTTTGAGGCACAAGAGTCAGGTGTATGGCAATCTAGAGGCAATCAAAGCTCCATTCCCTGATGAAACATTCAATGGGCAATGTTGATCTTGTTTCTCTGTGCCTCATCAACCCAGAGGAAACAAGTCAAATTCACTTATGGGTAACTGCCTAGTTTATGAGCATCATTTTTTACCAGTGCAGATAAACTTACTATACAGATTAGCATCATTTTTTACCAGTGCAAATAAACTTACTACACATACACACACAGTGCTTTTTATCTGCTCCTGCTGTTTGGTGGAAATAGTGTTTCCTCAATCTCTTTTTAGTTAACCACTGCTCATCCTTTGACATTTAGCTAATGGCACTTCCCAGGAAATCTTCCCTGACTCCTTGGTTTTGGCTAGGTGCTCCTTTCTGGTGTTACCATGGAAACACTAACATATTATAACTACCTGTTTGGGAGATTCTTCTGCATTGAACTACAAATTGTATGAGATAGGGAAATATGTCTTCATTTTTGGATTTCCATCATCCTGAAGAGATTCTGGACAATAGCAGATTCGTTATAAATACCAGCTGATTGAATAAATAAATGAATGCCAATAAATTATTTACTTAGAAATTCATAGAGCAGATTAAGTATATATTTTAGAAGGCTTTAGTGAATAAGAGAGATTGAGCTTGCCCAAGAATCATTTGGAAAATAAATTTTAAATTTGCAAGTTAGAGAAGAAAAGAGACTCTGGTATCTATGGGTTAGGACAGTGCCCTCTTTTATGATTTTTTATTATAATCCCCTGTTAGTATAAAGAGATAATATTGTGAAGATAAAACCTTTGCTTTTATAATCCCTGCAATTCCTTTGTTAATTTTTTAGCCCTCTGTTCCAACTGGACCTTGGCTTTAAAACTCTGCTGTAGGAAAAGAAGGTTGTAGCAGAAATTTAAAGTAAAACACAGAAAGTCATAAGTTTTATTATTATTTTATTATTATTATTATTTATTTTTTTTTTTTTTTGAGTTGGCGTCTCACTCCGTCGCCCAGACTGGAGTGCAGTGGCCGCTTCTGGCCACCGCAGCCTCGACCTGCTGGGCTCCCGCGATCCTTCCGCCTCAGCCTTCCAAGTAGCCGGAACTACAGGCGCGCGCTACCACACCCGGCTAATTTTTTTGATTTATTGTAGAGATGAGGTTTTGACTGCCCAGGCGGGTCTTGAACCCGCAGGCTCAGGCAATCCACTCACCTCAGCCTCCCAAGGTGCGAGATTACAGGCTGAGCCACCGAGCCCGGCTATTTTATTATTATTATACCACAAAAATAGACAATAAAATACCTCATAGGACTTGTTGAAGAAACAAGAATAGAATAAGGTAAAGGCTGCAAAGAATCATGTCTCAGAAAGGAACCTACACCTGTTTCCATTAGATTAAGTTCTAATCACACAAACAAATCCCCAGACTTATTTAGTGATCTAAGGGCAGGAGGAAAACCCAAGAAGCTGGTCTTTCCTCTAGTGTCATGTTTCCTTGTACTGTGCAAGCAAGCAAGACTTGATAGCAAAATGCCTGACTAATTGGCATGTATGAGTGTAGAGAGCAAAGGGACAACCACCAAGATTTCTGCAGTCAATACTGACATGGGAGAGCTGTGAAATTTCCAGTGCTTTAGGAAGTTAGCTGAGTTGGCAGTTCTCATGGTTGAGATGGAACAGGCAACTACTGATAATAGCACCACCAAGCCTGAGGACACGAGGGATGGACCAAAAAGCTGATGTAAACAACGACTAGCGATCAAGGTCTTCCTCCACAAGGATAATGTTATGAGTCTCAGCTTTTCATCTCTAGATGGTGAATGTCAAAACTTCTCAGGAGGAAAAAAAGTAATAGGAGTAGTCCAGCTTTAACTTACCTCGATTATCTGTGATTAGTCAGAATTGACTTGATGTTATCTATCTTTAGTTGGAGTAGGGACTTAAATTACAGAATAATTTTTCAGAGAGATCAAAAGTTACATTTTCACTTCTGAATTCTTGGTGCAAAAGCATCTTACTCATTGCATTAGTTTCATCAACATCAGGTTCTCTAAAAAAAAGAGGAAAATAAATTTGTAATTGTTCCAAGATGGGGATTAGTCTCACATAGAGCAGTCTGTTAATGCTGACAAACATATTTTCCTCATTTATTTCCAGGAACATAGTAACTTATGTCAGCACTTCATATGTATTCTCTATATTAAATTTCTTTCTCTGCTCTGCCTCTGTCTCTGTCTGTCTCTATCTTTCTCTCACACACACATCTTACACAATATGGTTCATCCTATTTAACTGATACATATTTTCAATATGTTATATAATTGATCAAAACCACAATAAATGGCAGAGATAGAATGTAAATTAAAGTCTATCTCCTTTCAGAGATTTTTTTCTTCTCATTTGATATTGTAACCCAAAAGAATGTGTACTTCCCCACACATAACCTTTTAAATTTTTTTCCTCACTAACTGCTGGTAAATGATTATAAAACTCTGAGCTTGCAAAAGACTATTCTATAAAACATTAAATGTAAAAGAGCCTTGATGGTTTAGGTAATCTGTTAATATTAAGCAGAATGACTTATTGTAATATTGTTATTTATTGAACTTATGATGTGGCATGAGAGATTACAATGGGCTATTGAATTTTTATCTAGAGAAAGAAGGCATTTTGTTGTAAATTTTTTATATTCGATTTTTTAAATGGCAGTAATATATCAAGATTCGTTTTGGAAGTATAAAAAATTAAAAGATTTAGCCATTTCAATTGTCAAGATACCATAGCATGTAAAAGCAAGAACTTTAATAAGAACAAAAAATTCTGTCACAGAATGAAATGGTAAGAAGCCTCAGAGTAGCCATTACCAGTGACAGTTTGTGTAGTGGTCATTATCACATGAATCTGCAGGATGCAGTTCTTTTGGGGGGCCTTGTCTTCCTGTCATTAAATAAGACAAAGTTACTTTTTGGGTTTGCTTAATCTTTTGTTATTTTTAGCAAATTTTAAGTTTTAAGAAAATACCATAAAAGAAACATGTCTCCTAAAGACTTTACTTCTGCACATTAATAAAACATTCTGCCAACATTGTTAATTATTTTTATTTGTAAACACCTACAGGTTTTACAGTGCACACATGGCATTTACTACTGGGTTTTTCAAAATGAGTTTATTGAGTGGAAATGACCTTAGTTTTTAAACAAGTCATCCAATTTTCAGTTAACTAAATAACTACCACGTAAAAATGGATTATTCTATTATAAAATAGAATAATAGAATAATCAATTATTTCAACATTCCTTCTGTATTTTCAGTGATATAAATTATAGAAATCAATACTGTTATAACTAACTAACTTATTAGAAGTGTAAGAGTTGCATTTGGTGTTGATTTCCATGTTCTTTGTAGAGGAAGAAACTGTGTAAATATGTTTCTTTTTAATGATACTTTTCTTTCTAGTTATCATCATAAAAGATTAGTTCAATAACTGTGTGGACCTATAAACTAAGTTTTCAGAAAATCAGAGCACAAAGTCAATTCTCCTAACTATAGTCAAGTTAGTGTCTATTCCATTTAGGACAGATGGTTTTCCTACTTAGGTTTAGAAATTTCCCAGGTCCTCATAAGCACAGCATATTTCAGTGGTCTATTCTTTATTGGTCTCAATGTATAATATTTTCAATTAACAATAATGCCAAATGTAGAAATGGAAAAGATTCATAATACTGTTAGGCAAATGAAGAGCAGCAGATGTACTATGAGCATAATGTACAAAATGAAGGACAGGATCAATTGGTAAAGGTCCTATAGGAACACTCATAGAAGTTTTAATTTTAATCTGACCTGTTGTCCAATCTTATTTTACATTCTAAAAGAATGGAAAAAATCTCTCTTGAAATTTTACAGTACTCAGAAATATTTTCTATGTTTTTGATAAGTCATGTGCACAAATTATATTTATACTGTAATTGTTTCTTTAAATTGGGTAGACATATTCAGTAGCAAAGACTCCTTAAGTAGGAAACAGATTTTATCACATAAAATAAGTGGAAACATTCACATTCTGCTATTATACCACTAGTATTTCACTTGAATATGTTTATTAATGTATTTGTCAAAAATTATTGAGGCCTAACTATTCTGTGAGAGAACAGAGAAGGGGGAAAAAGGTAACAAGTGAAGAAAGTAAGGTCCTCAGGTCACCTTATGCAAATAAGTGGAGTTGTTGTGTTTGGGAGAGGTGTCAAAATTTGGAAGAGTGATTACAGCAAATAAGAAACAATGCTATTTAGAGACAAAATTCTGTGAATAAATGTGAGATTGGGAATAATCACTAATGAAGTTTTTTGGCACAATTACATGATATTCTCCTAGGAGCTTCAAGTAAGAGCAGATTAAATGAACCGAAGGTTTTGCCCCAAATAACATGGAAAATATTAAAATATTTAGCTATGACATTCAGAGTGGATATGGAATTACCTGATGACAGAATTATTTTAGCATTTACAATATGTAACTAAACTGTAGTGGAATTAGGCTAAATATATTTAACTCTTTTTATAAGTTTATGAAGTTTATGAACAAGTTTAGGAATAAAATATGAAACAAACATAAAAGCCACATTAAATTGGTACTAAATCATATACAGTGGAGTGTTTACATATACAAGAATGTACATTTTATATCTCTTCCACATACATAACTATACAGAACTAATCAGTTTGTGATACTTTACCTTTTGCTTCTAATCCATCAATAATTTTAAAGAACTTTGAATTAAAAATATAAGACTTCACAGATGCACTGAAATGTGGGAATCTGGTGAGACATTTTCACTTTCTTGGCTGTTTGGTCCATTGGTTTTTAACAAACTTGCAGCTTTTTATGTGCTTCCTGTTCATAAGTTTTTAGTGTGTCTGTGTATTCATTCATTCAATAAATACTCATTGAGCTCCTGATAAGTAACAAGCATAGTTCTAGGCATTCAGAATACAGTACTGAATAAAACAGATCTAGTTTTCTATATTAGGGGCTTATGATTTTATATTAGAGGCTGTGTAATTAATTAATTACAAGTCAAACCATTTTGTTGCCTTGATGTCTTATTGTTTATTATAGTTAATAGCTTTTACTTGGTTTTTATACCTGAGATCACTCAATCTCCCCTAGGAACAGGCAGTGCATTTCAATTGCAGCATGTTCCATCTACTTTTGTAGCTATGATATAACTAACTTTTAATTTCTGACTTCAAGTCTTCATATCCCTTTCTCCGTAATATTCCAGAAGATGTCTGGAATCTCAGTTCTTCAGAGTGAGCATCACATTAGTTCTAGGTTTTGGCCACCTAACCCAGCACATCATTATGAATAAGCTGTTCAAGCCTGTGAATTGTCTGCTAAGGGGATACATTTAGCTCAGTCAAATACCTTCAAACTCAGTATGCACAAATGTGCTCTTATGTTTGCTATTAAACATGCACACATTTCCATTTATATTAGTCTTATCAAAATAATTCGTTTCTATGTATGTTTATTTAAAACATTATTTCAAGACAATGCTTTGGTTTTACTTTTTGCAGGATTGCATCATAGATCCTCCTCATAAAATAACCGTTAAAGTGTCCATATTCTGGGTAAATTATGACAAATATAAGTTTTACTACACTTCAAAAATTTCTAAAATAAGTAAGGACTTAAGGGACCCTAAAATAAAATAAAATAATAATATAATAAACCAGTTTGTCCTGAAGGAAAGTGACTACTTCAGTGATGTAATGGAAAGATAAATCCATGAGAGTCCAGCAATGCTGGGAAGCTGAATTTGAAATTTCTACATTGTTTGGAACCTTGAAGCGACTAGAATGTTCCTAGGTTGGTAAAATTCTCTGAAACTCAGAAAAGACAAATGCAAATTTTCCTTCAAGAAAAAGCATTCTTAATTTAGGTCCAGATCAATATTATAGATAAAATACAAAAGAGTTTACATTAAAAAGCAAAGTCACTAAACATTTAAGAGAACAAGTCACCATGATTAAGATATAAGGAAACAACAAATCTCCCCAATGAATTCAGATATTTAAATTATCAGATTTAAGATATGAATTACTTTGAAACATTTAAAGGGATAAAAGTCAAATGGAAATAATAGTTGCAGAGAATCATAAATAATGTCTTGGTAAATTTGAAAAATATTCCAATAGTTATTTTAGATATTAAAAATGTAACTGTAGAAATAAAAATACACAACAGGTGAATAAAAAGCAAGACAGATGTGTAAAGTTTAATAGACAGTTAGTAAACCGGATAATATAGTTTTAAGAGCCAACCAGAAATGCAATACAAAAACATAAGGGGATGTAGAATATGAAATTATGGTTAAAAATATAGATGCAGAAATGAACAATAACAAATATACAACTAGAGTCCCAGACGACAGAGGAAAAAATGGGAGAATGGAAATACATAATGGGTGATTTTTCAGAAATAATGAAGGAGATAAATTTGCAACTTATACTATGAATGTGTCAAAAGTAATTCTTACTTTGGTACATTGTAGTAAATTTGCAGAACAACAAAGACAGAATGAAAATTATAGAAAAATTATGAAAATTGCCTCTATATCAGAAGGTGAAATCCTGTCACCAAATATTTTGGAACTCTCTTTAAATATAAATGGTACTTGGATTCTGCATTGCTAAAACCTAATAGTTTGTTAAAGTGTCCTCTGTTCATTTTATAATTTTTTATTTTAATTGGAGTCCATGGTGCTCTGAGGTCTTCTCCCAATTCTTTTTTTTTTTTTGAGTCCCAGTCTCACTCTGTCACCCAGGCTGGAGTGCAGTGGCACTCTCACAGCCACCGCAGCCTTGCTGGGCTCAGGAGATTCTTTTGCCTCAGCCTTCCAAGTAGCTGGAACTACAAGTATGCACCACCATGACCAGCTATTTATTTATTTATTTATTTATTGTAGAGACAAGGTCTGGCCAAGTTGCCCAGACTGGTCTTGAATCCCTGGGCAGGCAATCCTCTCACCTCTGTCTCCCAAAGTGCTGGGTATTCGTGCCCTGCTCATTTTATAATTGCAATTAGAGACTTTTCTTTTTTCTAAGTGAGATAAAATGTTTGTTGCTGCTGCTTACTCTCCTAAAATTGTAATATATTTGTGTATAAATAACATTGTTATATGCCATTATTTAATTATTTTTAAAATGTTAATCAAATTCCCTGTACTAAAACTGGTTACCCAGCTACATGTCAATTTCTATACCTTTAATTTTTCAGCTTCATAATATGTGATATGTAACCTGCCTTGGGAGCATCAAAGAAATAGATTTTTATAAGCCATTTCCCTAATGTCTTTAGTTCAAAGTTTTGCTTTCATCTTAACTTATGTTGTTTAGTCATTCATTGAATCCCATGGTTTTAAATATTTTCTTTATGTTGATAAACATAAAAGGGTCAAATTCAAATTCTTCTCCCAACCAAGCTTGTGGCCTTGTCTTCTCCATTTGGTGAGCAGCACTGTGCCATTATCTTACTTACCAGCCAAAGCCTGAGCATTTTCCATGATTCCTCTTTTTCCCTCACTCCGTCCCACATAAGCAAGTCACATTAAATATATATTCAAGCCATGACCTCAGTTTTAGCAAGTATTGGGTACATATTGAAACAGTCTTCTGAATCTTTCCATTTTTCCCCCCTTTCTATTACGACCATAGTACAAAACACTATCATCTCTCACCTGGATCACTGTAATATTCTCCCAACGATTTCTCTGCTTCCTCTCAGTCTTTCCCTCAGTCCATTTTTAAAAAAATCAGAGTAGCTACAGTGACTTTTAAAATATATACAAATCAAATTATGTTTATCTTCTGCTTTAAATTTTCCAGTGGTTTTCTATGACATTTACGAATTTCAATAAAAATTGAAATTCTTTGCTTGTCCACAAAATCCTCCCTTCCATACCACTTATTCCATGAACACCTTGTCTTCAGTGCTAGCTCTTCCTTTTCCTGGAAATTCTCTTCCCCCGTCTTTTTAAAACTGGCATTTATGTCATTCAGATCTCGGACTAATGTCATTTCTTAGAGGCCTTTCTGATGATTAAAATCACCCAGTTGCTCTGTATTAAATGTCCAATTTTGTCTGTATAACTTATTAGATATTTTCCTATCTATCTCTCTATCTATCTATCTCTCTATCTATCTATCATCTATGTATGTGGTCTGACAGTTAAGTTCGCGAACTCACCCTAGAAAAAGTGCTACATATCTTACTGCTGAATATCACTATAGTCACCTTTGAAGTACTCTCCTTGGGAAGCTATGCACTGACGCAGCATCTACTCTACCTAGCAATGCAAGTTTAGAACTCTTTTTCTAGAATGTCCGGCATAGCTGTCATCATATTACCCTTGATGTCCTGAGTGTCATCAAAATGTCTTCTTTTCAATATTTCCTTTGTCTTTGGGTAAAGAAAAAAATCACTAGGTGAGTAGGGAGGGTGTTCCAATACAGTTATTTGTTTACTGATTAAAAACTCCCTCACAGACAGTGCTGTGTGAGCTGGTGCATTGTCTTGATGCAAGTGCTCCTTCTGGACCATTTTTGCACACACCTTTCTTGTGCCTAGATGTTCAGTTAAGATTTTCCTAAGTGTTTCTCTACCAATATTTATTTGGTCTGCTATACTTCTCACAGTCAGCTAACAATTTTGACATACAATTTGATGAATTTTTACAGTGTTTTTGTCAGTTCTGCTCATTGCTGGTCAACCTGACTTCTCTTCACCAAGGGGACACTTTCTGTCCCCTCAGAAAAAAAACATTTAATCCATTTGTAAAACTGCTGGTTTCTTCATAACATTAGCCCCATAAACTTGGACTAACATGTCTTTGAGTTCGCTTCCACTCTTGTCAAGTTTAATAAGAAATTTAATGTTTATTTGTTGCTATAATTCAAACTCCAAACATCTTGTGATGAAAGCTCAGATGGCCATTCCAGAATTTCAAAATTGCTTTGACATGGTCTAGACACTGGTGTCAGTGCAACTTCCCAAAAGGAGCACTTCGAAGGTGACTATATTGATATCCAGCAATGACGTATGTAGTACTTTTTCTAGGATGAATTTGTGAACTTAATTGTTAGACCTTGTAACATTCTTTACCCCCACCAATCCATTATCAGAGTATAACATCCATTAAAAGCAGCAACCTCATCACTATTTTTCATAGGTGTATCACCAGCCATTAGAATACTCACTGGGCCTTTGAATAGTGTTCATTAAATATCTGATGCACATATGAAGGAAATACTTTTCTGCTATTTTGATTAATATGTTTTACTTATGTGGAAAATTTTGTTAATATGATTGTTCATTGATACCAGTTAGTGGTCTTACCATCCAAGAATTTAAAATATATATTTCTGGCTACATTTGTAAATGTTTTATTAAATTTTTGAATTAACTTAAATCTTCTTGAAGTATTGCTCAGAGTAATTTCTACTAAATTGGTTGAACTTTGGGAACTTCTAAAAAACATGCACATGAATAGTAATTTTTTATTTTTAGTCTAACATTATTTGAATATGACACAATTTAGCCTATTTTTTAGTACATGGAACCGAGAATAACTTCTGGAATAATAAACTTTCATTTTGAACACCTTAGCCAAAAAAAAAAAAAAAAAAAGTCAGCACTGATTCATTTGTTAGTGAATTCCTCTGCAATGAAAGATTGACTGAGTTGTGTTTTTTAAACCTATATTATACCCTAAGTTTTTCACTCTTTAACTTTCCAGGTTCTTTGGTGTTATTTTTATATTGGTGTTTATATTTTTAGATAATGTTCTTTCTCCATTCATGCAGGGTACTTTTCTGAAGAAAATCTCTGAAATTTGTAGGCTATTTTTTAGCATATTTAATTAGGTTGTTTTTTTTAGAGTTTAGCTTTGTATTGAAGAAAATAAATCATTAAAAAGAAAGATTATATATATATAAGTATATATAAATAAAGCTTTTATATATATTCTGATTGCAATCAGTTTAACTTTTGAATAAATACAATAGAAAAATGTTTTATTAATCTGAATAGCTCTTTTACAAATTAAATTCATATGAATGATTCAGATCACTTACCTACAACCTTGTCAGGATTTGAAGTGTTTTTTTTTTTTTTTTCATTCATTCTGATTTTATGCTAGGTAGTAGTCTTTATAAAGACATTTATATTTTTAAAAAATGGTTGGCTTTGTCATTAAATTAATAAGGGACTACTAGTGTTGGACTTTGTGTTAAGCATTAAACAAAATTATACATTTAAATTTGGTCATTTCCCATGACAATATCTATAAAATAGATTTATTAATATTGTCATTTATTTTACAAAACAGAGATTCAAACAAGCTAGTAACTTTTCTAACAAGATATAACTAGGAAGACACAGAATTAGATTTGAACTCAGAATATTCTGTGATAGCAAAGGGGAATACTAATCTAGAAACAGGAATCGACTAACATGCTGTGGTCTTTAATTTAACTATAGACCACAGAACTCCTGTGGAGAGTGTTGACAGGCAGACCATGAAGCTTTTGTGAGTCAGGTTCTGCCAAAATTCCCTATGCCTGATGAAGAGGAGTCTGGAACTGACTCAAAATAATGTGGTAGGAAATCTTAGTCACATAGACAGTTTCCAGACCTGAACATAAAGGACTAAAACAAATAAATTTGAGCCTATATTTTCAGATGTCTTTGCAAGCTAAGTAATATCACCCTGAGGTGGACTGCAATGATATTACAGCTGCTACTCATAGGGGATTAGTTTCCATGGGAAAAACTTCAGACAATCTAATTGTCTGATCAAACAATTTATTTCACTGCAAAAGGAATGCAGCCCCATTGCTTCCCTTACCATTCCCACCACAGTCACAAGAATCCATATCCAAGGCTGGTGTGTTGTTCTACAGAGTATCTTACATGTCTTGAATCAACAGGGCATTATGTGCCCTCCTCATAGCCTGAAAACTTACGATGAAAAATCTAGAGGTTGAAATTTCTTTTTTTTAAATTTCTATACTTAGGTAAGATATGTTATTCAGTTGTCATTGCTACTAAATATGTAGTGCGTGTAGGTAGTGATTACATTTAACATTAAATCCACTGATTTCAGAAAGAAGAAAAATAACACCTGGATGATATTATAACCATACTAGAGGAGAAATGGGCCTTCTCTGAACTGAGGTGTATAGGACTATTGGAAAAAATTTTTTGAAGTGGCATTATGACACTTTCTCTTGATGAAGCCTTGCATAATTTTGTGGTATCACTTGATTGGGGTTGGTGACAATGTATTCCTAGTTGAATCCTGATAAGAGGATTCAATTAGTTAAGAAGCATCCTTGGCACTATATGCATACGAAGAAATGTATATGTGTCTGGAAATCCAAGTGTGGAATGAATTACATGTGTCTATCACAGTGTCTCTCATCTTCAGATGCTCCTCCCTATCCTTACTGAGTTGGTGACCATGGATAAACAGGTTTTATTTCATGTGTCTTTACTCTCCTGAGAATATATAATTAGATTTGGGGGTGGGATCCTGATGTAAGGGCAGCCAATCCATACATTGGCCAACAGGGTATGACATGGACCCTTGTGAAGGGATATGGTGTATCTTTTCTTTTGGCAATCGAAACCAGAAAAATAGTGTGAATCAGGCAGTAATACGAATAGAAGGTAAAATGATGGAGCAAATTATTGAAGTAAAATTATCTATGGCCGTTGGTAAGGCAAAATCATAAGAGAATAGAAGAGAATTAATAAGAGAAAAGTATGAGGTAGAAAACAGAATGGAAAGAAGTAGTTAGGTACTTCATTTACAAAGCCCAGGGCAAGAGGAATAGAGAAATGTTTATTTTTTTTAAAAAAATGACTAAAATAGAGTGAAGATATATATGGTGTCCCCCCTCTGCTGTAGTTTTATAGAGTTCCTTGAATTCTAAATGGTATTTCAATTCCTGTTCCTGTGAGGCTAAACCATATTTGATTATTTGTCTCCTTTTTAATGAGTTAATGTTCCTTTTCTCTCAAGCTAGAGGACTAAATTTGAATAGCTTAATCAAAATCCAAAATTTATTTAAAGATTATGTCAAAGAAAAAGTGCATTAGACATAATAAAACAGACAAGAAAGACTTTATCCAGTCATAATAGAGGTCAAAACTATTGCAGCGAACGAGAAAGATTAACTCAACTCCTCTGAAACAAAAAGCAGGTGGGTTTCTAAGCACTGGGGTGAGCTAGTGGAAAAGTACTGGAGGATATTATGGGGAAGTGGTCAATGGGATTAGTCTATTTGTGTTTGCTAATTGGCATTTATTTAAGCTAGGCTCCTACCCTCCCACAGAGACTAGCAGATAGAGGCTCTATCTTTCTTGATGATTATATTTCAAAGGAATGGCTCCCACGTCCTTGAGAAAGACATTTTTTGATTGTAAAACAGAAAAGATACTGGGAAAAACATTTGATATCAAGAAAAATAGAAAGAATTTATAACTGCAAGAGTTATAAAGTAAATGTCCTAAGAAAAGGGAGGTCAGGGACCTATAGTCAGGAAGAAACCTATCTAGAGTTCAACCAAGCTGAGGGGAACTTTAAGGTTGAGGTTGTCTTGGTCAATTAACAGAATAATCACAGAGCCAAAGGTGTTGGCAACCAAACTTCAAAAAGGCAAGAAACAAAAAGATTTCAGGAACTTTGGCAGCCAGAAGTTTGTGTTTTTTCACTATGGCAGCATCATAAAGGAGTTGTAGTTTTCAGTCCACTGAAAATTACCAGAAGCATCCTATGATCCAATGTAGATAGAGTACACATATATTCATTCATTCATTTGACAAATAGTTATTGAGCATCTATAATGTACCAGACATTGTTCTAAGTACTAGGGATTTATTCATCTGTGAACAAAATATTCAAAGTATTTTGCACTAATGAAACTCATATTCTGGTGGAAGGATAACAAATACTGACCAACATAAGTAAATAAAGTGTGTAGCATGTAGATGGTGTTCAGTTTTATAAAGAAAATTAAAGCAAGGAAAGGGAATATACTACACTAAATATATTTACAGTTCAATATATTAATCCTCAGATACTCAGAGGCTATTGCCTGTACATTCTGAGTAATTACTAGGCACAAGGGAACCATTATGAGATAGGTAAATAACCAGTTTGGTGCTTATTACAGCCTTTTGACACATATTTCTGTACTAAACAGTCTCATTATATGAGTTATCATAAGTGTGCTTTAGCCCCTTATAAGTTAAATACCTTAATTAATTTAGAATATTTAATACATACTAAAACTATTTTGAAAGGCTATATTATGACAATAGTGGTTAAGTTTGGTTGGAAGATTATGTGTCTTATTTTGGTCTTTATACTTTCCCAAATTTTGTAAATTTTTATTAGTGGGCATATTATTTTTACCTTAATAATTGGAAAATTTTAAACTTTAATATTTTAACTTTTTCTATAGCATCATCATTATAGTGATTATTATGACAGTCATTTTTAGCATTAACTGCTTTAATTTTCACCATTGTATTTAAACTCTCAAAATGAGGCTAGATAATTCAAGACTAGAGATGACTGCAAAAGAAAATGTAACATGTTAAGGTGAACTGACATCATCATATTTATTTTGTAAAAAGAAAACTTGTAAATACATATAAGGTGGACTGTTGTGGGGAGAATGTGGAGCTGGCCATGGCACTGGTGAGTGGAGACATGAGTGCAATCATAGAGGGAAGGAAACAATGGGGCGAGGAGACAATTTGGAAAGAGTGGCGATCAGAATTTTATTAAATCTACAATTTTGTTTGCAACACTTTGATACTCAGCTGCCTATAGTGTACAAATTCCAAATGCCTGTGTGTATAAACTCCACCATCAAATGCATCTAACATTTTTACAGAGCCTTTCCGTTTTTTGTTTTTTGTTTTTTTGAGTTGGATTCTCACTCCGTCGCCCAGGCTGGAGTGCAGTAGCCCACTCACAGCCACTCCGGCGTCGACCTGCTGAGCTCCGGCAATCCTCCTGCCTCAGCCTTCCAAGTAGCCAGAACTACACGTGCGCGCTACCATGCCCGGCTGTTTTTTTCTTTTTTAATTTATTGTAGAAACGAGGTCTCGCCAATTTGCCTGGGCTGGTCTCGAACCCATGGGCTCAGGCAATCCACTTGCCTTGGCCTCTCAAAGTGCTGGGATTACAGGCTGAGCCACTGAGCCAGGCCCAGATTATTTTTATGTGTTTATTTTGTAAATTATCTGTAGTAAAAATGCATTGGTTAAAAAAAGATGAGGAGAGGATTCAAGATGGCCATTTAGAAGCAATGGACTGGCACCACTCTCATGGAGCAAACCAAGGAAGAGAGCCCCAGCAGTGGGAGCAGATTGAGACAGAGGATGAACCCCGTAACCTGCAAAGGACCATCCGGACACACGGAGAGCTGGGAGGACAGAATGGGCTGTCTGTTTTGAAGCCAGGAACTCCCCCACCACCTGACTCCCAAAGGAAATAGCAGCTTCTGGATGGGGGAAATGATGAGTGTGGGAAATTTAGGACTAAATACACCTTCTCACGATGGACTGAGAGGGCCCCCCTCACACCTTAGGGGACTTCAGTCCCATATGGGAAACAGCCTGGATATGGCACAGCCTGGATATGCCCATATGGACCCAGGAACCCACTCGGACTCTGAATGCCTATGGCCAAATCTTTCCTGAGAACTTGTTCCCTGCAGGCCGTGCTCAGTGTCCAGCTCCCAGGCTTGGAAAGAACCCCAAACTAGCCTTCCCCACAGGCAGATTCCATTGTTGTAGGTAGCTCAGGTTTGGGCAAACTGCAGCTAGAGACTCCATTGCTGAGAGAACTTTTGGGTTCTGAAAGCAATCAGCCTCTAGAATGGGAAGAGAAGCCAGAGGGTGCCATATTGTCCTGGTAATCCCTCCCTCTCTGCATGAACAATTCTGTGCAACTGATTCTGCCATTCTTGCAGTGCTGCCTCAGCAGCCAGGGGGCTACTGTCCCCTCTTGATTCCCACTGAGTTTGTACAACTGGGGAACTGGCACGAAGACCATCCAGTTTCAGCCCATGGAAAAAAACATTGCCGTGGGAAAAATCTTTGAGTGCTGAGTGTGGATAGCATTACAAGGGAAGAGGAGTCAGAGGTGGTGGGGTGAGGAGATGCTCAGCCATCACCACAGCATGGTCACAGTGGCCAGGGGATTCATTTCTCACTGGAGTAGCCAATCGAGTTTGCAGGCAGGGAACTGGAAAGCAGTCAAGTCTAATCTAACCCTCCCCAACCAGCTTTTTTTAATCCACCTCCCTTGAAAGCCCAAGTATGGAAGATTTTTGAGAGTTTCCGTAGCCCCACCCATTGCCTAATGCACCTGCACACTTCCCTGGGGAAACAAAGGCCTAACAGAAAAGTCCACAGCCACCATCACAGCTGGCTCTCTCCTGTAAGCATCAACTCCTAGCTGGAGGTCAACAGGCATAGCACATTACAACATTTAATACAATAATATAGCACTAGAAAAGGAGATAAGAACAAAGCCCATGCTATACCAAAAATCTTGCAGACTAGTCTATGGGCCAAGGTATCAGAAAGTTTCTCCAAAAGGTCCTCCTGAGACACTGGATGCCAACTCCCCTTTATAACTCAACCCCTACACCTTCACATCACTGGGTATCTTGCAGGCACCCTCCAGCACCAGCCAAATTGTAGCATACTCATAGGACAACTAGACCCAGAAGAACAATAGAACCCAAAGTGGTTGGGGCCTTACTAACTACCACCTACAAGGGAAGGAGGAGCACCCTGGGGGATAAAAAAAAAAAAGAAATACCACAAAAGACCACCCCAACAGTAGCAAGCTTATCTCACTGAAAAACAACACAACAAAAAAATAAAGAAAAAAGTTTGGCTTCACAGATGAGGAAGAACCGGGGCGGTGGGGGGGGGGGGGGTTGGTAAAAACCACCAGCAGTTCTCAAAACCTTAATGAGTCATCACCCACCAAAGGATTACCCAGATCCCAAGCATTAGAACCCATATAGAGCAGACTGTCCCTGAGAAGAGATGTAGAATTCATACTATAAATGGCAAAGACCGTCAAGGAAGTCTCAAGAAGATGGAAACACAGACCATCCAGGCAATGAAAACAATGCAGGAAATAAAAGCTGAACTGACTGATATAAGAAAAGCTCAATCTGAACTCTTGGAAATGAAGAATTATTTCCTGGAACTTCAAAGCACAATGACAAGCCTAAGCAGTGGAATCAGCCAGGCAGAGGAAAGAACCTCAGAACTTGAAAGCAGAACTATTGAACTAGCCCCGTCTGACAAAAACAAGGAGAAGAGACTCAAGAAGAATGAGCAAGGCCTAAGAGAGGTTTGAGATTATGTAGAGAGTTCAAATCTGTGACTGGTCAGCATCCCTGAAAGAGAAGGGGAAATTGAGAACACTTTGGAACAAGCTTTCCAAGAGTTCATCCAAGAACATTTCCTGTTTTTACTAAAGAGGTAGTCATGAAGACACAAGAGGTTCCGAAAATTCCTGTGAGATATTATATGAGAAGCCCATTCCTAAGACACATAATAATCCATATCCACAGGGTGAGCATGATAGAAAAAATCCTAAAGACAGCAAGACAGAAGATACAAACCACCTATGAAGGAAGACACGTCAGAATTGCAGCAGACTTCTCAGTAGAATCACTACAAGCCAAAAGGGACTAGGGTCTCATCTTTAATGTTCTTAAAGAAAAGCAATTTCACCCGAGAATTTCCTACTCCACCAAGCTAAGTTTCATTAATAAAGGAAAATTAAAATCTTTCCAGGACATGCAATCCCTAAAAGAATAAGCAACCTCCAGTCCAGCCCTCCAGAAGATGCTTAAGAAAGGTCTAATAACAGAAAACAAAGAATGGTTCCACCATTGCAAAAGTGCAGGCAAACACAGAGTTAACAGACCATGCAAATCAACCACGAAACTTAAAAAAGTCAAGCAGCCTTTTAATAGCAATATGACAGGAATAACCCCCCCATATTAATAATTAACTTAAACATGAATGGACTGAACATACCACTCAGAAAACACAGAATGACAAATCGTATAAATAGACAAGATCCATCCTTCAGGAAACCCATCTCACTGCAAATGACATGCATGGGTTCAAGGTAAAGAACTGGAAAAAGATCATCCAGGCAAATGGAAAGCTAAAAATAAGAGGAGTAGCTATTCTTATATAAGCCAAAACAGACCTTAAACCAATAAAAGTTAAAAAGCACACTGAAGGACACTATGCAATAAAGGGGTCAATCTACCAGCAAGTCATATCCGTGTTGAATATATATGCACCCAATATTGGAGAGCCCAGATGCATAAAACAATTGTTAATTAAACTAGGAGAGGATATAGACAGCCATACAATTGTAGTTGGATACTTCAATATTCTGCTTACAGCCTTAGATCATCGAGGCAGTAAACTAAGCAAAGAAATCTAGAACCTTAACACTCGACCAATTGAACCTCATAGACATCCACAAAACACTTCACCCAGCAACCATAGAATATACTACTTTTCTTATCAACACATGGAATACACTCTAAGATAGACCACATACTTGGGCATAAATCAAGCATGAGCAATTTCAAAAGGTCAGAATCATACTCAGCATCTTCTCAGACCACAGAGGAATAAAAATAAATGTAATCACCAATAGTAACACCACAAAGCACACAAATACATGGAAATAGCATGCTTCTGAATTACTTTTGGGTTAACACAGAAATCAAGTCAGAAATAAAAAAAAAAAATTCCTGGAAGCAAATGGAAACAAAACACAACATACCAAATCCTCTGGGATACCATGAAATCAGTGCTGAGAGGGAAGTTTACACCATATCAAGGAAATAGAGGGATCTCAAATAAAAAGCCTAAAGTCGCAACTAAAGGAGCTGGAAAGTCAAGAGCAATCTAATTCTAGAATTAGCAGAAAAATTGAAATTATTAAAGTCACAGTTGAATGAAATTGAACCCTCCCAAATCACAGAAAGAATCAATGAGAAAAAAGCTGGTTATTTGAAAGGATAAATATGATTCACAGACCCCTGGCCATGCTGACAAAATAAAAGAGAAAGTTCTAATAAACACAGTTAGAAATGAAATAGATGATGTCACAAGTGACTCTGAGAAAATTCAAAATATTATCAGAGATAACTACAAATATCTATATGCAAATAAACTAGAAAATCTAGAGGAAATGGAAGAATTTTTGGTATCACATAATGTCTCAAGATTGAAACAGGAAGAAATTGAAATGCTAAGCAGACCAATAACAATTCAAGAAATGTACTCAAAATAAAACTCACATTGAAAAAAAAAACAAAACTCCTACCAAAAAATTCCTGGACCAGATGATTTCTCAAGATGACAAGGAAAAGCTGATACCAATCCTATTGAAAGTATTCCAGGCAATTGAGAAGAAAGGAATCCTCTTTAGCTCATTCTATGAAACCATTATCATCCTGAAAGTCTGACATGGTAATGACCCAACAAGGAAAGAAAACTACAAGCCAATTTCCCTGATGAACATAGAGGCAAAAATCATCAACAAGATTCTAGCAATTCACATCCAACATTACATTTTCAAGATCATCCATCATGACCAACTGGGCTTCATTCCTGGGATTCAAAGCTGATTCAACATATATATGTCAGTCAACATAATGCATCACATTAACAGATGTAAATCTGAGAACCACATGATTATCTCATTAGATGGAGAAAAACCTTTAAATGAAATCCAGCTTCCTTTCTTGATAAAAACCCTCAAACATGTAAGCATTGAAGGAATGTTCCTCAAAATACTAAGAGCCATATATGAAAAACCTGATGCCAACATCATACTTTATGAGCAGAGGCGGGAAGCGTTCTCCCTAAGAACTGGAAAAAGACAAGGATTTCCATTTTCACCCCTTCTACTTAGTATAGTACTGGAAGTCCTACCCAGAGGAATCAGGCTGGAGAAAGAAATTAGGGTTATCCAAATGGGAAAAGAGGAAGTTATGTTATTTCTTTTTGCAGATGATATGATTCTAAACTTAGAAGACACAATTCTGTAAAAACTCTCTTGCACTAATAAACCACCTCAGGAAAGTCTCAGGATAGAAAATCAAAGCACAAAAATCAGTTTTCTTTCTATACACCAACAACAAGCAGGCTGAAAACCAAATAAAAAACAAAATCCCATTCACAATAGTCACACACATACAAATACTTCTGCCTCCACTTAACCACAGAGGTGAAAGATCTTTACAATGTGAACTACAAAAAACTGCTCAAAGAAATCAAGGATAACACAAACAAATGGAAAAACATTTCATGCTCCTGAACTGGAAGAATCAATAACATCAAGATGTCCATTCTACCCAAGGCAATCCACAGATTCAATGCAATTCCTATCAAACTGCCAGTACCATTTTTCTAAAACCTAGAAAAGACAATACAGAAATTCATATAGAAGCAAAAAAGAGCCTGAATAGCAATCCATGGCAAAAAGAACAAATTTGGAGGCTTCACACTTCTACACTTCAAACTTTACTACAAGACTACAGTAACCAAGACAGCTTGGTACTAGTACAGGAATAGACTTATAAACCAGTGGCATAGGACAGAGAATCTGGAAATATAACCACAGACTTTCAACCAACTCATCTTTAACAAAGCCAAGAAAAACAAACATTGAGGAAAGGAAACCATATTTAGCAAATGGCACAAGGAAAATTAGCAAAAGGATGAAACTTGACTCTTACCTAGCCCCATGTACAAAAATTAACTCAAGGGATCAGGACTTAAATATGAAACCACAAACTATAAAAACCTTAGAAGAAAACTTAAAGAACACTCTTCTGGACATTGGATTAGACTAGGACTTCATGGCCAAATCCACAAAAGCAATTCAGCAAAAGCTAAAAATTGAGAGGTGGGACCTTATTGAATGAAAACTTTTTTGCACAGCAAAAGAAAACATCAAGAGAGTAAAGAGACACAAGGAATGGGAAAACATATCTGCAAGCTATATATCTGACAAAGGCCTAACATCCATGATCTACAAGGAATTCAAACAAATTGACAAGAAAAAAATCTTTTAAAAATGGACAAAGACATGAAAGACACTTCTCAAAGGAAGGCATTCAAGCAGCCAACAAACATAAACAATGGTCAGTCTCACTAATCATTAGAAAAATGCAAGTCAAAACTACAATGAACACCAGTTTACACTGGTTGCAATGGCTATCATTAGAAAGTCAAAAAACAATTGCTGTCGGCATGGTTGTGGAAAAAATGAATGCTTCTACACTGTTGGTAGGAACATAAGCTAGTTCAGCATATGTGTAAGCATGTGACATTTCTCAAGTAACTAACAATTGATTTACCATACAATCCAGTAACTCCACTTCTGAGAATATGCTTTGAGGAACATAAATCACTCTATCTAAAATACACCTGCACACATATGTTCATTGCAGTATTATCACAATAGCAAAAACATGGAAGCAGCCAAGTTTCCCATTGACAGTGGACTAGATAAGGTAAATATGGTACGTATACACGATGGAATAGTATGCAGCCATAAAGAAGAAAATTGTGTCCTTTCCAGCAACATGGATGCACCTGGAGACCATCATTCTAAGTGAACTGTCACAGAAACAAAAAGATGAATACCACATACTCTCACTCTTAAGTGGGCCCTGTTCACTGGACACATGAGTACAAAGGTGGGAACAACAGATGCTGGGTACTGCTAAAGGTGGGAGGGAGGGAGGTGACACAAGGGGCAGAGAACCACACACTGGGTTCCAGGTACACTATTGGAAGGGAGGGCTCACAAGAAACCCCAACTTCACCTGCATACAATTTACTTATTTGGTAAATTCTCTCATCTACCTTACAACTCAAATAAAATAAAATAAATATATAAATAATAAATAGATAAAATAGTTTAAAAATCATAGTTGATTGAAACAGTATTCTTTTGCTTTGGGGGAGCCATGGCAGTTTCAGGACGTGTGTCCTATTAGTTTCACCTCCTTTAAGGTTTTTAACACAACAATGTTCCTCTTTTAAAACAATGTCAAAACAATTTTTAGCAAATAAACACTAGGTGGAAGAAAAATAATTATATTTGTATGACTTCCTTCACATTTGTCTAGAAAGGATTTCCACGGCATTCCTACATACATTCAATTTTAAGAGTGTCCAATCCTAACCATTAGCATACAACCAATTTTGAAACAAAACAAAACAAAGCAGCAGTGGTATGCAACTGTATGCATGCATATATCTTTTACTTGACTGGTTAGCTATATATGCTTCTGTTTGTTGATGACTTCCCTAATTGGACAGAAAAGATATAGTTACCCACCACAATATAAAATATTGAAAGGTGACAGAGAAAAAGCACTTTACTACTAGTCTCTTGGAAAAGAAAATTGCTTATCTATAATTGTTTTGCTCTCTGAAGAAATATATCAGACTGACATTTCCACATGAATTTGCTGGATATAGTGTGACCCACTATTTTAATGTCAACAGAAACATGCTCTCGTACAGTTTTGCTACCTTTTGTATGCTCTAGTTAACCTGAGGGATCTTAAGTTATAATTTGTATAGAAAGACAGCAGCATGACACAGAAGAGGTAGGGATTGATTTGTAAGTTGTATCTCAGCATGCAGAATGACAAATTGTGGACTAAAGCACTGGGAATACGAAAAGTAAAAATAAAATAAGCACCCATCACCCCTCTAAAAGTGGACTTGTAGTGGGATACTGATTAAGTGAATATTATGAAATTCTAAAAATACTAACACTTACAGCCTGAATGAAAAACATAACTAATTGTTCATCCAAAAATGATACATTGCTCACATATAATGTGCCAGGCATTGTGTGGGCCAATGGAGATATAATAGTGAGCAAGTAGGTGTAGTCCCTGTGTTTACCTAGAATATACAATTAGATAAGTAATTATGATAATGTATGGAGACTGTATTTCTAGGCTATACTAGGGCATCTCAACTCTTTTTGAGAGACCATAGGAGAACTGAAATGCTTGAAAACATAAATAAGGTGGTTAAGTAAGCAGAAGAGTTAGGAACCTTCAGAAAGAGGAAACAGATGTAAAAGGATAGCAATAAACCAGGCAAGAATTGACAGGACATTGAACTACACCAATGGCAGTAATTCATTGGAAATAAAATGTATATGGAATATATTTAGCAGGTTGAATCACAGAATTAGGAGACTGATTAGATAATGTTAAGGAGAGACTGTCTAGGACAACTCCCAGATTTCTGAATAGAATTAGATTACATTTGGTTTGGTGGTTCTAGAGGACTAGTGGGCATGCTTTAGGAATCCAAATGGAGATGTCTAGTTGTTCACTGTATGTATTTGTCTGAAATTCAGAGACATTTATAGTCTAGAAATACAGACATGTTAGCTGTTCATTCATTAGTAGCATTTAAGGTAATGGTGTCAATCAGGTTCTTTAGGAGGGTATGTGGAACAATAATCCTGCTCAGTATTAAACCAAACACTAATTATATGCTCACTGTGTGCCAGGAATACATGAAACATTTTACTTACATAGTGTCATTTAATCTTCATCACAATTTTTAAGATGATCATTATTACACTATTATCACTTTGCATGTGAAATTTGAGAAAAGAAAGACTAGGAATTGCATCTAGAAAAAAATGTACATTTAAGGGGCAGTTGAAAGGAAATAAATCAACAATGAAGAATAGACAAAGTGGAGAGAAAAGAACATCTAAGAGGGAGCATGGTGCTTAAATGAAAGAGAGACTGGTCAACAATTTCAAATCCTTCTGAGAAGTCACTAAGATAGGAGCTGAAGAGTTTCCATTTGATTTGGCAACTAGGAATTAATTAATTTTATTCATTAATATTCTCATGTTATTTTTAATGTATTTGATAAAAATTCACCTGTATTTTAAAAAGCGTAGATGTGTCTTTGTGATTTGTGCCGTTAATTATTTTTTGTGGGAAGGTATATATTCAAAGAGTTTTGCTATTTAATAGTCTTTGACAAATTTAATTAGAACTGAGGGTAAGCCTAGTATGGGAATAAAGAACAGAAAACCATGTGCTCTCTTTCTTTTTTTGTCCCTTGTATCAAATGTCAAATTCAGGAGCATAGTATACTATAGCAGTTATGAATAAGAAACTCGGTTTCTGGTTACAATTTTATTCAAACTGTAAGTAAAAAAAAAAGAAGAAAATACTTATTTTCTACACATATTTGAGGAAATAGAAGCTGTCCATGACCTAGAAATTGATGAAAATCACCTATCTTGAAGTCATATTGATTATGAAAGAAATTGTCACCAATCAAAACTTCTAAAGCACAGAGCTAAATGAGCTCTGAATAGAGGGAGTTATTAGAGTACTAAATCTTAGAGCAAGTCTCTGCATGCATGAGCTTTGATGAAGCAGATGTATGAGCATATGAACATTATTTTAAGAAACAGTCCTCTCCAAAAAGCAATTTAATATTGCAAATTTATCAGCCATTGTTTATGTATCACTTGATTTCTGAGATTTAAAGTTGATTAACAATAGTCATTCTTTTATAATACCTTTTTATCATTGGCTTGTATGACTCTGAATAATATGCTGTGAGGCTTTGTGTGTCTGTGTGTTTCTTTAATATGATAATAGTGAGAAAATGATTATATAATAATAATAATAAATATGGAGCTTACACAGTGGGAACAACAAGGGAGAAAAATCTTAACATTAATGGCAAAGTTGATGTCAGCTTGAATTGTAGAATTCAGGACAAAGTAATAAGCACGAGGTCAAAGTTAAGAGATATATTGATACCCTACATTACGACTGTCCTCTTATTTGGAGTCATTGACAACTAACTACATTTAGAGACATATTTTATAATCTTTTGCTTTAAGTTGAATGTAGCAGAATGAGCTTGGTTGACATAAAAATAAAAAATAAATCCCCTCTGCGCTTTCCCATCCCCCTTTTGAAGTGTCTATACACAGGAGCTTTGCCCGAAGGTTTCCCAGGGCTCCTCTTCCTGCCAAAAAAGCTCAGGCAGGGCAGAGGGGTCTCAAAATCCTGAGGGTTTGGTTGTGAATTTGGAGTCTAAATAATTTATTTTCATTCCTAGAACATTTGCCCATCTTTTCTTTTATTGTGCAACTCAGTCTGTCTGATTTTTGAAATGCAAAACAATGTTTAGCATCGACAAATAACTGTGATTTCTCTATTTAGTATATCTCACAATGTTGGAGTATTCCAAAAAGAAGTCATATATTCTTGTCATTAACGTGGGCTTTGGAATCAGGCAGACTAATTCTTGATTCACTACTGATTTCTCATATAACTATGAGGAAGTTATTATAATTCTGATTCTTTTTTAACCTCTAAAATTTGATTAGTGATGCTTAACAGGTTTTAATAAAAAATGTTACGAGTTATTGTACACAAAGTGCTTAGGAAAGGTTCTGATCCCCCTGAAGCACTCAGTAAACAAAGTCTGCCTAGAATACTATTAATTTGGCCTTAGAGTTGAGCTTTCTTGAGTCAAACTACCTGGGTTAAAACACGGTATTCATACTTCAGCCATTGTGACCTTTGATAAGGCCATTTCCTTGTTTGCTAAGAGGGATTCATAATAGGATCTACTCTGTAAATTCATGAGATGATAAGTGAGTTAATACATAAAATTCTTAGAACAGTGTGATACACATTGAAGTCTTAATAAATATTCTTGGTGAAATGGATTATATAAAACTTATTATCAGTGTATGATGCTGACCAAGATATAATAGAAAACTGTAGTGAAAACTTGATTTCCTTCCTAAGAAGTTTGTGCTAAACAGTAAATACATTCATTATTAAGGCTTTATTTTCTGTACCCTCATTACTGTTGAGCTTTGTGTAGTGCTTTGAAATTTGAAGATCAACATAATATTAATGATTCACCAGCTTTATGCAACAGACCCATCCCACCCCCCGAGCCTGAGGGAGATGGGGGTTTGAAATCCAGAGACAGACTTGTCTGGGTCTTACAGTGAAGTAATGGATGTTCTGGTACTGTATTTAGGGACTTTGTGCCCTGAATTCACAACTTAGTCCAACTGGTTCACAGTTCTATGTAAAGAATTAAAACATCAGAGCATGCTATCAGTCCAAGGATTTATATAAAGTACAAAAAGAGAGAACAAGAACTAAAACAGAGCCACTTTTTAGTGAGCACATTTTATTGTTATGCAAGTTACATCATGCAGAAAATAACATGTCTCATTTTCCAAGCAATTTAATAGACTGCCAGTTATCATTTGACAGGATCAAACTATAAATCTGTTTTTACACAAATTGAAGAGGGCTTATGGAATTCATTATATTTTTTTAGTTTTTAGTAATCTTTTTTTAATACTTAAAAACCTTTCATTTTTAGAGTACAGTCTAAGTATATCATTTCATTTGTTGAATTTTGATGGATGCTTATTTGCATTAGATTATAAAAGGTTAATATTGAATTTCAAATCAGAATAGAATTAGCTTCTACTAGTACCTGCCATAATCCTTGCTGGTGCCTAATCCTTCAGACTATATCTTATAAACACCAGTGGGCTTTCTTGATCTACATGAGGAAGAGAAATATTTTCAGTTCAGTCCTAAAACTGTATTAAAAAAACTGATATAATTTATAGAAATTTTCATGAGATGTGAAAAAAATGGGACTGACTCAGAAATTCTTCTTCTAGCTCTATGGAAAGCAGAATTGAAGCAGTGAAATCATAATTAATGAAATACAACATGGTACAGTAGAGGGCAGAGCTCTTGCTATGGCTCCTTTGTCTTGAGGAGTTTCATGGGTCTTGGGTGGAATGAGAGGTGAGGTCTCTTCCATTTGGATGCTTTCCTTCACCCTCAGGGTATGACAAATCTGTGTCCCACCTTTTAAGGTAGTGATGCAGGATGACCAGCATTTCACCTGCCATAGTTGGACCCCTTGTGCGAATGTTGCTCTTTTGGACTCCATTTCCAATGTTGAATAGGACCTGTGTGGCCAACCTGAGGCAGTAGGTCTACCCCTGAAAGCATCAGCACTGTGCAAGGAACATCAGCTCTTAGGCCTGCATTTCTACTTCCCAAATTACTTATGCCCTTACTCCTACCTTTTGAGGACTTCTGGTCAAACCACTGTACTAAGCATAATTAGAACTTGTAATTAAAGGTGGGTGCATGTACTTTTAATATTTTAACAAATGCATAGCTCCTTTTAAAAAACCAACTGTACACATATACCAAAATAAATACTAACAACAGCAGGATTCTTCTCTGCCTTTGAATCAAGAAAATGATGTGGCTGTCTGTTAGGGTGAGACCATGTATCTGATGTTTAAGTCCATAAAATATATCATTTCTAAATATGTACATACATATGTCTTTGGGTGTGCAAGTTATAAAGTAAACTATATTTTTAATAAGTATCTGCAAGATGACCAACATCATTTTGAAGTGTTTCTTCATTCTAAATTATTTTTATGAAAATAGTATTGTAAAAAATATATTTTAAATGCAACTTACGAGAAAGAAATCCTTATGTATTTTAATTTTATTATAAATTAAGTTTATAATTTTCTAAAATATAGTATAAAATATGTAAAAATATTGTGCTTGACATAGGTATAAATTAAAGAAGAATGGAGAAAGCACAAAGAGATTTTTATATGCTTTTTGCAATCTTTTTTTGGCATTTTTAGCTTATAGTCAGCTTTATCATAAAACAATGTCAATCAACACTATCTAAAAACCAAGTACTGAAGAAAACAGTATACAGTTATCCTCTATGACTTTAGCATGACATTTGCCAAGAAGGTCAAAATTGACTAAGCACTTGCAATATCAATATATTCTTCTAGAAAATGTTGTCAACAACTTAATAGTCAAGAATGTTTTTAAATTATTAAGAATTTTATACTCTACCCAACGGACAGTCTTTAAAGAATTACTTTTAAAAGTCAGAATATAAATCTGGTATTTGAATCTGTGCATAGTAGAATTAATAGAATCAATGAAGCACTGAGTCTGGAATAAGTGAGGGGTGGGGAGAAGATGAAATAGATTAAACTTTTACTTTTTTCTGTAAAACAGAATCTTACAATCTGACTTGGTATCCTATGGCAATTACAAACTCCAGGGTTCATCATAGTGGAGAGCAGTATTTGAGGACTGATAAGGCAAAGGGAAAAGTGGACATATAACACTGTGGCACCATAATAGGGTGTATTTCCAATGACTCAATCATCTTGTGTTAAGGAACTGGCTTAACTGCTCTAACAGGAAATTCTAAAATAGAGTGACATCCTTGACAGTGTCTTCATTATTATTATCGTGTAAAGCTTTATTTTTCTCTTATGAAACCAATTAGAAAGAGGTTTGGGCTGATGGGAGCATCTCCTTCACCAGGATATTCAAGGACTAAATTTTGTTCCACGATGTTGCTTTACCATTTCCTGGTATATGGTCCTGGAATCAGTGGAGAATGATAGGTCATTCTTGCCAGCAAGGCAAAATGAAAGAGTGGACACAAAAGAAAAACTGTTTACCCTTTATGCATGCAATATGGAAGTCATCTAAATCACCTTAATTTAGTACTTGGGCAAGAACTTATAGTCATAGACATGACCAGCTGGAAGGGAGGCAGCTACTGAACAGCTAACCCTTGTAGGGCGTTCTACTATTAAAAGTTTGAAAAGAAGACAGACTACTTTGCAATCTCTCCTACACTTCCTAATGACAGACAATATGAATTTGAAGAGTATAAAAATATGATTAACAGAATTGCAAAAATCCATAAATTATTTAATTATGAAAACACAGAGAGAATACCAACAGCAAAATCACTGGGCAAAACAGTAATTGACTACACATAAGAACAATCTAAAATTTCAGAAATAGAAAAGATAATTTCAAATTATTAGAAACATTAAATTTGGTGCACTATTCTTTAGGTTTAACTGAAGAATCCTCTGGAGGTTCTTAACCAATTTTTACAATACTTAAATTCAGACAATGTATTTGTTAGATATGCCTTACCAAGTAACTTAGCTTCTGTGAGTACATATCCACTTCTAAGTATAAAAGAAAAATAAAGGGTGTCATATTGTTAAAACAGAATACAAATTTTACTAGTTTGTTCCAGATATTGTAAAGCTCTTGAATGCAATATTCAAAGGCAAACTTGTGACAATAGCACCATTTCACTACATTACAAAATAATTTCAAACTTGTCTGTCTTGGCATAGGAGAGTTGCTTTGTGCAGGGACTCTTTGGACTCCATGAAGAGTTCCTATACAGACATGGAGTCCAGAGATACTGGGAGTGTCCAAACACATTGCAAGGTTTTTCTAAAACATAAGCTTATGCGAAAAGAGAACACTTCTACACTGTTGGTGGGAGTGTAAAGTAGTACAGCCTCTATGGAAAACAGTGTGGTGATTCCTAAAGGATCTAAAAATTGACCTTCCATATGACCCTGCAATCCCCCTACTGGGAATATACCCAGAAGAACACAAATCACTCTATAAAAAAGATACCTGCACACGTATTTTTACCGCAGCATTGTTCACAGTAGCAAAAACACGAAACCAACTGTGCTGCCCATCAAAAGAGGACTGGATAAAAAAAATGTGGTAAATATACACAATGGAATATTATGTAGCCATAAAGAAGAACAAAATCATGAAGTTCACAGCAACCTGTATGAACTTAGAGTCTATTATATTGAGTGATCTTTCATAGAAGCAAAGAACTGAGTATCACATGTTCTCACTCATAAGCAGACCTTGAGCAATTGGCAGTAGCGGGAAACTGCTGGGAGGGGAGCGGGGAAGCGGGATTGGCAGTAGTAGGAATCTGCCTGGGGAAGGAGGGAGCACACCTCATCAACAAGGGTAACTGCATAATGATCATTTGTATTTCTAACCCTGAATTGTACCCCACGTCTTTAAAATAGAAAAAATAAACTAAGTTGTGAACATTTTCTTTATGGTAGTGTATGGTTTCATAATATATGAGGGGGGAACTAAAAATAAAGCACTTTGGGAGTCAGAGGTGAGAGGATTGCCTGAGCCCACGGATTCAAGACCAGCCTGGACAACTTGGCAAGACCTCGTCTCTACAATAAATCAAAAAAATTAGCCGGGAGTGGTAGTGCATGCCTGTGGTTCCAGTTATTTGGAAGGCTGAGGCAGAAGGATCACCTGAGCCCAGCAGGTCAAGGCTGTGGTAGTTGAGAGCATGCCACTGCTCTCTAGTCTGGGTGACAGAGTGACTCTGACTGAAAGAAAGAAAGAAAGAAAGAAAAAGAAAATGGTAATGCAGAAACTATAAAGGAAAAAAAAGATGAGTCAGAGTCTCACTCTGTCGCCCAGACTGGAGTGCAGTGGCACACTCAT
>CAUYQG010216556.1:0-18712 GCA_963574415.1 Tarsius wallacei | reverse complement strand
TGCGGTGGCTGGGAGCGGCCACTGCACTCCAGTCTGGGTGACAGAGTGAGACTCCAACTCAAAAAAAAAAAAAAATGTGGCACATATACACGATGGAATATTATGCAGCCATAAAGAAGGACAAATTATGAACTTCACAGGAACGTGTATGGACTTAGAATCTACAATACTGAGTGATCTATCACAGAAACAAAGAACTGAGTACCACATGTTCTCACTCATAAGCGTACCTTGAGCGATTATCATATTTTAAGAAAGGGATTGGCAGTAGTGGGAAATGTGCCAGGAGAGGCCAGGGGCAGGACTGGCAGAAGTGGGAAACTGCTAGGGAAGGGTGGGGGCATACCTCCTCAACAAGGGTACCAGCATAATGACCATTTGTATACCTAATGAACTGTACCCCACATCTTTAAAAAAAAAAAAAAAAGACAAATTCAGACACACTGCTTTGTACCTGTGAGAAAATAATTTCTATACTCATAGAATCCTGTAACAGAGACACCATTCTGTTCATGAACCAAGTTATTTAGGTTGGGGGAGAAAAAAAGCAATATCTTCATCTAGATACATGCAGGACTTATTAAAGTGTGATTATTGAACCAAATTCTTATATAGAATGAAGTGTGTGTGGTTTTTTTGTTTGTTTGTTTGTTTGCTTGAGTTAAGGTTTCATTCTGTCACCCAGACTGGAGTTGCAGTGGCATGATCATGACTCACTGCAGCCTTGACCTCTTGGGCTCAGGCAATCCTTCCACCTCAGCCTCCCAAGTAGCTGGGAGTACAGGCAGATGTTACCACACCCAGCTAACATTTTGATTTTTTGTAGGGACAAGGTCTCACTGTGGTCCCCAGGTCGGTCTCAAACTCTTGGCCTCAAGTAGTCCTCCTGCCTTGGCCTCCCTAAGTGCTAGGATTACAGGTGTGAGACATCCCTGGCTTTTTTTTTTTTTTTTTGTAGGGACAAGTTCTCACTATGTTGCCCAGACTGGTCTCAAACTCCTGGGCTCAAGCAATCCTCCTGTCTTGGTCTCTCTAAGTGCTGGGATTACAGGAATGAGCCACCACACCCAGACAAGAGATGTATTTCAAAGAAGAATTCTCTTCACCAAGGAAAGTTGCACTTTCGACTCCCGGTGTTATCGAGTCTATTTTCTCCTGTTTCTTTTGGCCACCTTTATCCCATTCCTTAATCCTCTGCATCGCGACCACCACCACCAAACCATTGCCAAGTTCTGAAGCAAAGTGGTCCACAGGGCTGACTGGACCAGACTAAAAGTGTTCACAATAACAAGTACAGGGAGCAGAAATCTATATGGGTCATATTTATGTTTTCACAGAATGCCTCTAAGTTAATTGAATAAAGAGTTGTTAGTTATCTAGATGTGTTTGTTACTATGGAGCTACAGATGTGAGTTAATATTCTGGAATCTTAGACAGCCATTGCCAAGGTTAAGAAAAATCCACATGTGCTCACCTCCAGAGATATTCATAGCATAGTCTTTTAAAAAAAATTTTATTATAAAAATGTGGGGTACATTTCAGGGCTAGGTATATAAACATTGATCATGCAGGTACCCTTGTTGATGAGCATAGCATAGTCTTAACTGAACATAAAAAAAAGTTGTAGACTAATATGTAATCAGTTTAAAAAAAAGTATGCTTGGCCTATAGATAAGTCTGTTTGGAAAACATGATAGAAAGGAATAAAGGTTGGAAGGAGACACGTGCTTGTCCTCAAGAAATTTTTGTAGAGTGAGGGAGATAAGACGTATGTCAATAAAATTATGATAGTAAGGTAGATAATGAGAGACTCCTTAAGAGAGGATCAGATAAGGTGTCAAGAGAATCCAGAAAAGGACTCGGATTAATTCTGACCGAGAACATCACAGAATGTTTATGAAAGAGAGAAGGTCTTAATTGTACTTTGAAGGTATGCATGAGGAGGTATAGAGTGCATACATTCAGAGTCTATGTTAAAAAAAATACTTATCTCCATTTTAGTGGAGTTGAATTTACATTTCACAATAATGTACTACTTATAATAAATGCAAGACCAGACACAGTGGCTCAAGCCTGTAATCCCAGCACTTTGGGAGGCCGAGGTGAGAGGATTGCCTGAGCCTAGCAGGTTGATGCTGGGGTGGACGTGAGCATGTACAACCTGGGCAATGAAATGAGACTCCAACTCAAAAAAAAGAAAAAAGAAAAAGAAATGCAGGCTGGGTGTGGTGGCTCACACCTGTAATCTCAGTGCTTTGGGAGACTGAGGCGAAAGGATTACTTGAACCCTGGAGTTCAAGATCATCCTGGGCAACATAGTGAGACCCTGTCTCTACAAAGAATAACAAAAATTAGCTGGGTGCAGTGGCATGTGTCTATAGTCCCAGCTATTGGGGAATCTAAGATGGGAGGACTACTTGAGCCCAGGAGTTCAAGGCTGCTGTGAACTGTTATCACACCACTGCACTCAGAACAAGTGACAGAACAAGACCCTGTCGAAAATAAATATATAAATAAATAAATGCATGCACACACGTACACACACACAGAGTGGTTCATATCTTTAGTCCATTTAGCAATTTATTAATAAGTGAGCACTTACAATCACACACAAAATCTTAGAGACATGTCAAACTCCATTTCAGGACATTTAGCAGCATCCCTGGCCTCTACCCACTAGACCTCAATAGCATCTTCCCAGGTGTGACAATCAAAAATGTCTCCAGGCACAGCCCTGTGGGGGCAAGATAGCCCTTAGTTAAGAACCACTGGTATAAATAAACAAAACACACACAACAGACTCCTTTCCTCTCCTCTGCAGGTTGATTAAAAATTCCAAAGCTCAAGACCTGTATTTTCTTTTTAGTTTCCTTCTTCGATGGTTCTTAACTCCATTGCGCCAAGTAAGTCTTTGAGGATCCATTGAAGGCTATTGACACATTCACTTCTCAGAAAACCATACCAGGTGAGTACCATTTTGCGGATTTAGACTAGGGCTCTTCTGAGAGGAGTTCTGTTTCCGGGAGCTTGTAGAATTATCACAATCTGTATATTTAAGGTAAGTTGGTGTAAAGAAGGCCCATATTTTGGACCCTCTTCTGTATTTACTTCAGAACATCGATAATCAGGTGAGAATGTTCTGGTTTACCAAACCCTTCCTTCTGCCTAACTGGGGTTAGGCAGTTTTAGCAAAATTCATCCCAACAGAAGACAAAACATTATGAGGTAAGATAGATTCGACCTCCCTCTACCCACTTCTAGTCTGATTGCCATTTAATCCAGCTTCTCCCTCCCTGTCTGTCCAGGTGAGTGAGACAAAAGACGGAATCAAAGAGTCAGCCAGGTAAGAAAGGGGTCATCTGGATGCTCGACTTTGACTGTGAAACATTACAAATACAGACAAAGGTGTGTAGAATATGTATCTAAACTCTATGAGTAAATTATGAACTCTCGATAGCCTCCAGTCACTGAGTACTCCTAAAGGATTTTCTAGAGCCCCAAAGGCTTATTAATATAGAGAACTGGCCGCTGCTCCACTCCTCGTCCAAGCACCTGTGCCAGGCTGTGGAGTTCCCTGATACACACAACCTAGGAGTCAAGGTCAGTGCCAGACACCGCTGGCCTCTTCCTCTGCGCCCGGCTCTCTCTCCTGTAACGAGTCCCACAGGGCCTGGCCCGCCCCTGACCCCGCTGCCGGCGTTAGTAATTGGGAGTGAGTGAGGAGGATCCGGGTGGCCCCTGCGTGACAGCCAGGAAGATTCTCAGCCTTCCCGGTTCGGGAAAGGGAAAGAATGCGGGAGGGGTAGGATTTCTTTCCCCATAGGATCAGCAGGGCGAGACCGCAGCCTGTGTGTCTTTCCTTTCGACCAAGGTGTCTCTGTTGCTCCATAAATAAACCGTGTCGCTGCCGTCCGAGAGCGCTATAAAGGCAGCGGGGCGGCGGTACCCGGGGCATTCCGGGTTGGGCGCGAGCAGAGACAGGTGAGTCCGCCGCTCAGGATGCAGCCCCAGCCACCCGGCCCGGGCTTAACTCCCGGGGAGGCGTCGATGACCGAGGACGGACGGGCGAGGGGCCACGGAGCGGGCGGGCGGCCAGGGGGCGACACGGCCTTCTCTCTGGGACGCTGGGAGCGAGAAGTCAGGAGGCCCGGCAAACAGGCCGGGGAAGAGACTTGCTCCACCCGCAGAAAGTTCTGCCTCCGGGAGCGCTGCGGCCGCTGCTGGAATTTGCCCGCAGCGCACGCAGCCTCGGGACCGGGGAGCACGGCCCGAGGGTCCCACGCCCGGCCCGGGGGCCGGCGCGCCTGGGGCTGCGTCCCGGGTCGGGTGCGGGGAGGGAGGGACGCTCAGTGCCCCCCTCCCGCCTCGCGCGCGCCCCGGCCCCCGCCCCAGCCGTAGTTTGGGGGAGATTTCAGGACGCGGACAGCGCCCTGGCGGCCGGCGGGAGGGGACGGGGTCGCGCTCTGGAGGCCCCCGGAGCGGAACTCGCTCGCTCCTGAGCCGGGGAGCCCCGGGCGGCAGGTGCTCGGGCGCCCCCCCGCAGGCCGGCGGTGCGCGCCGTGGGGCGGCGTGTCGCGCGCGCCGAGGGCTGGGGGACGCCGGGCGGCTCGCGGGTGGTCCCTCGCTTGGCTCCTCGCTCTTCGCCTCCGATCGCCTTCCCTCCCGGTGTCCTCGGCTCGCAGGTCATGGCAGCGCCGGGCGGCAGACCCGAGCTGCCGCCGCTCCCCGAGTACAGCTGCAGCTACGTGGTGTCGCGGCCGGTCTACAGCGAGCTCGCCTTCCAGCAGCAGCACGAGAAGCGCCTGCAGGAGCGCAAGACGCTGCGCGAGAGCCTGGCCAGGGGCTGCAGGTAGCGGGGCGTCCGGGGCGCCGAGCCTGGGGTGCGGGCGGCGGGGCCCGGGCCGCCTTCTGCTCCCCCTCCCATTCACTCCCCCCCCTCGCCCTCCGCGAGGTGCCACTCTAGGTCTCCGGCCCTCCACGCCGCCCTTCTGGGTCGGAGGGTGGCTGCATCAGTCTCGGCCCAAAATGGACTCTTATCTGGGAGACTCACCTTTGGGGAGAGTGGGTTTCGGGAGCCCCATCTCTCGTTCGCCTCTTGGTGGTACAGTTAGTTCCTATAGTCTTCTTGTGAGGGCCAGTCTGAGGAAAGGGAAGAGACAGGGCTTCGTTTATAAGAGATGATGGGTGAGCCCATCACCTGACCAGGAGTTCTTGATACCTTTCAGCTGAGGCCTGGAATGAGCCCTAGACCACAGGCGGGTGCGCAGTGCTCCAAGTCCTTCACCGCGGGTCCGTGGGACCCCTCGGGAGAGACACCACCTGCCTCAAAACCCAAATGTGCTGTCCGTAATTAGATACCACATAAGGAACTTAGAGAACAGTCCATTCATTGCCAGATTTTCTTTTTTAAAACTTTTATTATGGAACATTTCAAATATATGCAAACATAGACATCGTAGTACAGTGATCCTCCCTCCCCCCACCCAATTTCAACAACAATCAACTCAAGGTTAAGTTTGTGGCCCCTGTTGCCACACACTTGCTCCCTCTCCAGTATTATTTTGAAGATAATCCCATAAGTGTATCTTTTTGTATGTATATATTTAGTGTGTATCTTTTAAAAATATAACCACATTCTGTTATCACGCTTTAAAAATAATTCCTTAATGTCAAAAGTGGAGTTATTGTTAAAAATTTCAATTGTCTCATAAATGTCATAGTTTAAAAACTTAATTCAAAACAGGAGTCAAATAATATACACCTGCTTTTGATATTTGTTGAATTTTAAAAATATGAAGTAGCAGGGTACAAGGTATACATTCATCATGTTAAGATTTTTTTAACAACTGGCTCCAAGCTTGTATTGCAAAAATATACAGAATGTGTTTATTTTTTCTTTAAGAAAAGTAATAATAAGTGGACAGCACCTGGGTTAGGAGTCTAAAAACTAATCTCTATTTAAAGACTCCACATTGCTCAGTCCCTGGCTGGATCAGAAAATGGGTTCTTGTGTAGAGATATTTTCTCAGAGGATTAAAAAGGTGAGAGAGAGGTGGGACACTTAATCCTGTGTTTTCTAGTACAGTGCATTTAAAAGGATAGATACAATTCTTGGCAAAAGCATGGTGAGCACTTCAGTGTTAGTATTTTCTGTGAAATCCTTATCCTTTTTCTCAAGAGTTATAAACACCACAGATTTCATTCTATCACTCTGTGATTTGCAATTGGTTATGACTGAGATTGGATTGGAAACCCCGGTTTCTTGCTTTTTTGGACAGTTGTTCGAGAAAGCGAGCCTTTGGTGTGCTAAAGACTTTCCTGCCCATCTTGGAGTGGCTCCCCAAATATCGAATCAAGGAATGGCTACTGAGTGATATCATTTCAGGAGTTAGCACGGGGCTAGTGGGTACACTGCAAGGTAAGACGGTGATGGATTGACTGTGTCCCCAGCAGCAGCTCAAAACTTTTCCCCAGCGACCATGGGTCATACCAGATGCTTGTTCATCCTCCAAGGCTTTCATCTTTCCTCTAGAGCCCCTTAATGGAAAGAGCCACCTCTTTTCTCCTCTTCCCCAGAGTTCTCTTCCTGAGAAAGTGCTACTCCTTCAGCTGTGTGACTTCAGCTTAGAAGCACACACTAAGCAGTGGTTTCACAATTTTTATTGACCACAACTCACAGCAAGAAATATGTGCTACATCGTGATCTGTCCCCACATAGCTAAAGTTTTCTCAAATATAATCCTCACTACAAGTGATACACTGTTTTTTAAAAAGTTATTCTGGGCCGGGCTCGATGGCTTAGCCTGTAATCCCAGCACTTTGGGAGGCTGAGGCGAGCAGATTGACTGAGCCCACAGGTTTGAGACCAGCCCCGGCAACTTGGTGAGACCTCATCTCTACAATAAAATAAAAAATAGCCGGGCGTGGTAGCATGCGTCTGTAGTTTCAGCTACTTGGAAGGCTGAAGTGGAAGGATCGCTGGAGCCCAGAAGGTCTATGCTGGGGTGGCCGTGAGAATGTGTGCCACTGCACCCCAGCCTGAGTGAAGGAGTGACTCCAACTCAAAAAAAAAAAATTATTCTGTTCAATTTTTATTCTGCTTATTTTCTAAAAATGATGTTTCCAACCCATTAAATTATTTTATATTCTACACATGGATCTTGACCTGCAGTTTGAAACTGGCTTAAGGGAAAAGAAAGTTTTTTATCCTGGACTACACATGAGTGTTTTTTGTGCCTTCCTCTGTTTTTTTTTTTAAGTATCCTCTTATTTTAATCTTCTGGGAAATGTTCTAATGTAGGTGGTTATTTTTAAATTTGTATTTTATTTGTGAGTTGGGGTCTTATTCTGTCACCTAGGCTGGAGTGCAGTGGCACACTCCTGACTCACCACAGCCTCAACCTCCTGGGCTCAGGTGATCCTTTGGCTTCAGCCTCCTGAGTAGCTGGGACTACAGGTGCATGCCACCATGCCTGGCTAGCTTTTTATTTTTGAAGAAACAAGGTTTTGCTATGTTGCCTAAGCTGGTCTCAAATTCCTGGGCTCAAGCGATCTTCCCGCCTCGGCCTCCCAGAGTGCTGAGATTACAGGTGTGAACCACTACGCCCAGCCTCTATCCCCTTTAAATGCACAATGTTCTCCAGAGGATGTGGCAGGCTCATCTTTTCCAGCTGTAGCTTTGTCTTGCAAGGCATTGGACCTTTCTCTTTGGGAGGGCAGAGGTCCAGCCATATATGCCCCCTTGGCATATGGGGTCCTGGACTGCTTGCATCTGTTCCTGGGGCTCTTGTAGGGGGTGGCAGACAAGCCTGCGTGTGGGGAGAGCCGGGCTGGTGCCCTGGAGCCCTGCACAGGGGAGGGTGGAGGTGAGATGGTGGACACAGAAAAGAGGGGCCTTGGGAGGTGTTTTCTCAGGTCCTCTGCCTTCCCAGTGCTGTGTACTCTGAGTAGGCTACTGAGATCTGTCTCTGCTGTTGGTTTTCTTCCACTTTTTCCTTTTTCGTCCTTGGGGGACCCTCGGTGCCAGTTCTGTGTTCTTGCCCTGGGGAGAGGAAAGGAGAAAGTGTCCATGTTCCTCGTAGAGACCGCTCTTCCTTCTTCCTAGGGGGGGTGGAGGGGACCCACATCCCAGGAGGCTTCATGGGAAGGAGAAAGGGATGCTGTCTCCTCAACCTGGTTGGCCTCTAGAATGTTCACATTGAAGGGTGATGGGTGTTCTTGGCTGGAAGGGTGGGGAATAGGCTTCCTAACTGTACAAGGGAGGACCAACAAACAAACAAAAAACAAAAAAAACCCGGAGTTATCTTTTGGAGGGCGGGTCCCTTGTAGTATAAGACTTCCCCCTCTAGATAAGTGTTCTACGAACCCATCGGTACCTGTGGACCGATCTTCCTCCTCCCTCCCTCCCTCCCTCTCTCTCTCTCTCTGTTTCTCTCTCTCTCTCTCTTTGAGAGGCTACATTTGCCTTCAGTGAATTTTTTTTGGACATTCTTTTGGTGCATGTTCCCATTTCATGGTGGGTGATTTACGAGCGCACCTGCCCACACCGCACTGAGTGTTCAGTAGTTTTTTTTAGCAAAAACGGCATGACCCCCACACCCCACCTTCCCTATTCACCTGATCTCACCCCAAGTGACTTTTTTTGTGTCCTTGGTTGAAAAAAGTCCTCAGCGGGAAAGGTTGTGTTGATGTGGAAGAGGTGAGACCAAAAAACAGCAGAAGCACTAAAAGGCATCAAAATGAACAAGTTCAAAATCTGTTTTGAGCAGTGGGAAAAGCGCCTTGATAGGTGTATTGCATCAAATGGAGAGGACTTGGAAGGTGACTGAAGTTTAAACATGTACAAGTAAATACACAATTTTATTCTGTTGCCCAGGCTGAGTACAGTGGCATGATCATAACTCACTGCAGTCTCGATCTCCTGAGTTCAGACGATCCTCCCACCTCAGCCTCCCAAGTAGCCAGGACTACAGGCGCATGCCACCACACCTGGCTATTTATTTTTATTTTTTTGTAGAGACAAGGTCTTGCTATGCACCCAGGCTGGTCTCAAACTCATGGGCTCAAGCTATCCTCCCTCCTCAGCCTCCCAGAGTGCTGGGATGACAGGTGTAAGGAGGCGTGTGCCCAGCCCTCCCTTTCTTTGTCTCAAACTCCTGGGCTCAAGCTACCCTCCTTCCTGGGCCTCCCAGAGTGCTAGGATGATGGGTGTGAGCCACTGTGCCTGGCTCTCCCTTTCTCTACGGCAACCTTGCCTTCAAAATGAGCTGTGATGCTCCCTCACCTGTGGGATGTGCTCACTGATCTCCAATGGGAAGGTCCCATTAGCCTACAGACTGTGCCCTGGGCGGGTCTTGGGAGCAAGAAGACTTTGGGAGTTGGGGGGCGAGCTTTGAGAGAAAGGGTTTCCCGAGGGTCTGCCTATAAGAGTCTGTTATTATTGTTGTTGCTTATGGGAAAGTTCAAACACAGCAGGGTCCCCAGAATCAGCCCACATGAGTCTCGTTCCAGCCACCCGCCACCGTCCTTGTACCCGATGATTTTGAAGCTGTCCCCAACCTCATGCCATCATCTGTAGCCATGTCAGAATGTACTTCTAAGATAAGAACTCCTTCCATTTGTCCAGTCTCGCCAGACTCTTTCTGTTGTGCGTCTTCCAGTGTCTTTCTCCCTCTCAGACCTCCCTGTATGTGCAGTGTGTGCAGGACCGAGGCATCTCTCGGGGGGCCCAGGTCTCTAGGACTGGGGGTCCTTAGGGCTCAGTGTTAGCTGCAAGATCTGCTGCTGCTCTGGACTTGACATTCCGGGTTTTTGTCTCTGTGCCACATCAGTGTGGGGTGGAGCTTAGGAAAGCCCAGTGCCCTATGGAGACTCTGTTTCCCATGCCCTCAGCCCCCCAGTCTGCCTATGTGCCTGCCCCATGAGCTGCTGAGGTACCTAGCTGCACCTCTGTGTACCTCAGTTTCCCCATCTGTAAGATGGACATGAGAATACTATCTGTCTCAAAGGCATGCTAGGAGGTCTAAAACAGTAAGACTGCCACCGTGTGACTATGGCCGTTACTGTCACTGTGTGTTAAGTGCATGGTATCAGGCTGGGCAGAGTGGCTTATGCCTGTGATCCCAGCACTCTGGAAGGCTGAGTGGGGAGGATTGCTTGAGCCAAGAAGTTTGAGACCAGCCTGGGCAACATGGTGAGACCTAGTCTCTACAAAATCTAAAACATTTAGCCAGGCATGGTGGTGCATGCTGTAGTCCCAGCTACTTGGGAGGCTGAAACGGGAGGATCACTTGAGCCTTGGAGATGGAGGCTGCGGTGAGGTGTGATCATGCCACTGCACTCCAGCCTGGGTGACAGAGTGAGACCTTGACTCAAGAAATAAAAATTTAAAAAAGCGTGACATCAGCATACAGAGGCTGAGTCCATGCAGATGACTCACACCATGAAGCTGAGCTGCTTGGGGCTTGCCAAGGTGTCACTGGAGATACCTGAGGGACCCACCTTCTTGGGCCTGTTTTAGGTCCAGGGAGGAGTATGGGCTGGGCTGGTGGTGCAAGTCCCAACTCTTCCCCCAGCTCCCTAGGCTGACACCGCTAGGATGGGGACGCCTCCTCACCCACGGTCAGGAGGGGCCTGTGGGGCTTGACTGAGAGAGGGATCTCCCCTCCTGGGCTCGGAGCTGGGTGGATCTCAGTCTTGGGGGACTCAGGCTGCTGCCGAGAGTCAGGCTGGACTCAGCCCGAGAGCCGTGGGTGAGGACCCAGAGGGGTGCCCAGTGTCTGGATTCCAGGGGTGCCTTAGGGTATCTGCAGAGCTTGCCCAGGCTGTCCCTCGATCACTTTGGTCCATGGGCTTGTCAGAACCCCCGACATCTGCATCAGCACCCCCGGGCCCTGGAATGCTCTGTTCTGAGACGGCAGCCCCACGCCAGCCTCTTGCAGAGGGTTGCAGTTCTCTGGGCCTGTGACCCTGGCCTGGGGTTGCCTGGCGCTCTCTGGGATTGACTGGAAGCAGAGGAGGAGAAGGGGCAGGTGTGGTCTCCAGTGAGGTGGGACTTCATGAAGACCAGAGTCGGAGGACAGGGCCCCCACTTGACGGCCAGCTGCAGGAGCCCCTGGATTCTGGGATGAAGCCTGGGGCCTGCACTTCTAACAGGCGCCTCGGCCCACCCCAGTTGAGGGCACTTGGGAAATAGGAGGGGCTGGGTATCCCTCTGTCCCTTCTGTCCTTCCACGGGACTGTCCCTGTCACTAGCTCACAGTCACTTTTATTTTGAAAAGAAGGCTCAGGGGAGGAGGCAGGAGACAGGAGGCTCAAGGACTCTGGGCCTTTTCAGGCCAAGAGAGCAGGTTTGGACGCCTGGCTGGGGGACCTGGAACACATTACTTAACCTCTCTGATCCATGTTAGCATATTTGCACTTTGGAGGGTGGCTTTGAAAATCAAAAGAAGTGATGTTGGTGTGGACGAAAAGCCCTTGGCATGGAAAAGCTCTTGGCATGTCCAGCATGCAGGAAGGACATTGTCCTGTTCCATGCAGGCAGCAGATGCCCACGTCACATCAAGAACCATGTTGCTACTATTGTTGTTGTGGCTGAAGTTATTACTATGTAATTACTGTTACTGAGGGATGGTTGTTATTTTACATTGCTGTTGGTATTACTGGGGGAGGTAAGTGGTGGTAATTGTAGTTTCTCTAAAGTGTGAAACAAGGAATAAGGCTGATGTTTGTAGGTTCCGGGACCACCACAGAACCTCAGAGGAGGTTAAGCCGTTAGCACAAAGGGCCCTGCTGGTAACTGAATGGGTGAATCCAGTGGGGCAGGGGTGCAGTTTATAGATGATATGGAGGGGCAGTGTCGAATCTTTCTCTGAATTTATTTCCTGGGAGCCACTCCGGATGTATTTCCTGTGCCTAGGAGCACAGGGGCCTGGCAGGAACATGCCAAACTCTTCCAGAAGGAATAAGATGTCCTCTGGGGAGGGCTCACGGAGCCAGTGGCCTGGCCTCTGGCCTTGGGGCCCATTTTGCAGATGAATGTCCTGAGACTTAGGGGACCTGGGGGTTCCTGGGGTCACAGGATGGTGAGAAGTTGGGGGCGGGGGAGTCAGACTCTGGGAGTCCTGGTCCTTGGGTGGGCTTTGTTGCCAGGTGATGGGTTGGGGAACAGAGATGTTGCTCACTGTGGTCGGCTGGGTCCAGCATCCTGTTGCTGAGGGAACCCCGCCATCTTGAATCTCCACTGCCAGGGGTAGTGTTCCGCCCTGAAAAGTCTTTTCTCAGCCTTGGGGGGCCGGAAGGAGTCTCAGGCCCTCTGACTCAGGGTCTTAATCTCCAGGGCAGACTCTGAGGACTGATGCTGGCCACATACCTCTAGTGGCAAGTGGGCAGCTCACCCCTCTGCAGGCAGATGGAACCCGCCCTGGGAGGAGCCAGGACCCTGCAGCCACAGCTCATGGCTTTAATCCTGATCCCACCAGATGTGGAGCTTCCTTCTAAAGGCTTCCTTGCTCACCAGTAATAAACGAAAGCTGCTCTGAAAGAAGACACTCTCTTTTTTATCCACCTCTCAGCCTGCCCATCGCTCCAGTGCCACCACTAGGATGGTCCTGGGGAGGGGCAGGGCAGCTGAGCCTGCCCTGCCCGACTCCCGGCTCCTCCAGGCTGGAGATCGGCCTGTCCTGGCCTGCCCCACAGCACCCTGACCCCTCTGTGAGCACCTGCTCCCCACCTTCCTGGGGTCCTGAGCGGGATTTGCAGTTCCGCAGGAGGGGCTGGAGTCCGAGGGCACAGGCAGCATGGACCAGAAGGCACATGGTGGGGGACCCTTAAATAGGAGCCATTTGCCCCTCTTGCTCCCTGCCTGGCTTCTGCCCTGTGGACAGATGCGTAGAGGCCCCTTATGGCCAGGTGAAGAGCGGCTGGGATGGGTCAGACTCTGGTCCTGGAGGACAAGGGACTGCTGGGCTCCGAGGGCTTTGGGGGTCCTGGCACCCTCTAAGGCCTCTCTCCTGAGCCTCCTCGCTGAAATGCAAATTAAAGGGGAAATTCCCAGGTGACATATGAGGGAGAGGTTGAGCATTTTCTCTGCAGGTGAAGAATAAGACACCCCAGGACTTGTCTTTTTCTGACCTTATCCTAAGTGTTTTCACACTGGCGACTTTAAGAGGTATCACCCCCATTTCACAGGTGAGAAAACTGAGGCTCACGGAAGTCCTGCCGCTTGTAAATGGCAGAGCTGGATCCTTTGAGTTGTGGGAATTTGACTTTGTCTAGCCTCTAGGCAACTGCCTTGATGTTAGAGTCTGGGACTTCAGAGAGCCCTGAGTGGTGAAGTGGGGTCTCAGTCCCCATCGGAGGCTTGGTTGTGATTTCCTTTTCTTTGGGGTCTTCATCCTGGCAGTAGGGGGCTGAGAGAGAGGAGGAGGTGGGTGAAACCTGGTGCCCCATGAATGGTCCTTTGTCCTCCCTGCCATCCCTGGCCCCGTATAGGGTCTCAGGAGGGAGCAGGACTGTCACTCAGCACCTTTTTTCCCCAAAGCCCAAGGAGCCCTGTGCTCCCTGGGATTCTCCCTGGACTGTTCTAGATGAGATCTTAGGCCAGCAGCTCCACACCCAACTGCCAGTGTGCTGTGTGTTTAAGGGAGTGAGCAGCCCAGGCCTGACTCATTTTTTCTGTTTTAGTGGGAAGGAGAGCTTGATGGGAGAGAATTAGCACCAGGTAGGTGCTGCCTGTTGAGTATCAGTCGACGCAGGAGGAACGGCATGGAGAGTGGGACAGGCCAGATGTTGCAGCAGATAAGGGAGGGATGGCAGAGCGGCCCGGCCATTGGGGTGGGGGTGGGGCAGCTGGCCAGCTGGTGGAGCTTCCTGTAACCTCTCCTGGCTAGGGAGCTGGACCTCAACCCACATCTTTAAGCCATCAGCATTTCAGAAAAGAAACATGTAAGTTTGTTTTGTTTTTGGTCAAGGTCTTACTCTTGTTGTGCAGTGGCATGATCACAAGGACATGGCTCATGGCAGCCTCCACCTCCTGGGCTCAGGCGATCCTCCCACTTCAGCTTCCCAAGTAGCTGGGGCTACAGGCCTGCATCACCATGCCTGGCTAATTTTTAAATTTTCTTTGTAGAGACAAGGTCTTACTATGTTGGCCAGGCAGTTCCAAACTCCTGGACTGAAGAGAACCTCCTGCCTTGGCCTCCCAAAGTGCTGGAATTACAGGCGTGGGCCACTGAGCCTGGCCAGAAGCATGCAAGTTCTGAGAGAAGTGGTGCCCCAGGCCTGATGTCCAAGCTGCCTTTATCTTCTCAGTAAAATGATGTGTCTTATGCTCCAGTGACAGTCCCAGGACTCACCAAGCACCAGGCTCAAAAGAGTTTTACTCTGGTTTTCCTAAAAATGGACCATGAGTCCTAAAGAATTGTCAAAATCCTCTGAATATTTGCCACCTGGGTAACCCACCTACTACTAAAGTGCATGCCCCTGACAGATTCTGTTAGGAGAAGTTGGTAAATTTCAGTTTATTTGAAACCAGCGGAATAGGGATTATCTTGTAGATGTGGTCTTAGGCATTTCTAGTTGCAGGTCACCTCAGTAGCCAGAATTCACAGTAAAGCAAGGCCCTAGTTCATGGAAATGACATTGAAACTTCAAACTCAAGTGTTTTGCTGGAGATCAAGTATGGGAGTGGTTCCCCTGGTGGCCAAGAGAGGTATTGCATCCCAGCTCTACCAGACATTGTGAAAACCTAGGCTTGGCCTGGCTTATGTTAACAGCACTCAAGGCACGACCTCAAAAAAGTCATCTTTCTTCTTGCCTCAGTTTCTTCATGTGTAAAATAGAGCTGATATGTCTATCAAGCTCATAGGTTTGTGGTGAGAGTCTAAGGAGGCACAATTTAGGCCTCTGTAGAAACAGGCAGGGTCTCTCTAAGTCTCTGTGACATCTCACAGAGCCTACTGCTTAAGAGATGCTTAATAAGTTGGATTGAAGGGAATTGCTTTCTAAACTCTGAGGATGTTGGCCAGCCCACAGCATTGCTATGTTTTGAACTAACTCTCTGATGTGGAGTGGGCGAATGTTAGCAGGCTTGGGAAGTAGGGACCCACCTCTACCTGGGCTATTCTAGGGGAGGATGGAAAGTATTGGAAGGGTACCCGAGCTCACCCACACTCTTTCCTTACTGTCTGACAGAGTCAGGGTATGCTGGACTGGTGATCACAGAGAGGCTGAAGGGTTGGTATGTGAGAAGTCGTTCTGAGTCTCTCAAGGAGTTTGGTTGGGGAATTTTGGAGAACTTCTTCTCTGGTACTTTAATATTTGCTTTTTAATGTTTGTTGGGTCGGGATCTTTGGGCTCAGGGCTCCACTGACTGTCTGGCATATGACATTAATCTGGGCTCACAATGCTATTTGAACCATCCCAGATCTTTCAAAGGTTCTCGGAGTAAATTACCAGAGTGAGTGAGTGTGTGTGTGTGTGTGTGTGTGTGTGTGTGTGTGGTCTACTTAGGCAGGGTTTGGCATGCAGTCGACTGACGGGTTGAATGTTGCCTGGGGTTAGGTGCTTTATCCCTGTGGCTCCATTCAGCAGTCCGGTGAGATCAGGGTTGTGTTCCTGCCTCTATGGGGACGTGGCCAACAGGGAGATCAGGGCTGTGTTCCTTCCCTTGGTGATGTGGCCAACAGGGAGCAAAGCTGAGATTTGTTCAAAGCTCCCTGTGACTCGAAGGACCCCTCTGTACTGTACCCCTGCTGCCTCCCCAGCTGACCGCCCCCTGCCTGCCTCCTCTTCTTAAGGGTTTTCCCAGATGTTCCTGGACACTGTTAGTTGTAACCCCTCTCCAGGCCCTTTCACCCTAAATGCCTTTAATTCCAAGATTCATCATTTTATCTGGTAAGTATGAGGGGGACCCCTAAAAAACTGGAATTATCTTCTAGAGGTCGGGCCCCTTGAGCAGGCTTCCTCTGCTAGGTAAGTGTTCTAGGAACTCATTGGCATCTGTGGACCAGCTAGTGTTGTTGTGAGAGGCCGCGTTCAGCTTCAGTGAATTTTTTTTGGAGATTCTTTGAATGTGTTTGCCCATTTCTTGATGGGTGATTTATGAGTGCCCCTGCCTATACCACACTGAGTGTTCAGCAGTTTTTGATCCCAAACAGCATGACCCCTGTGTTTCACCCTCCCTATTTACCCGATCTCATCCCAAGTAACTTTTCTTGGTTCCCCAGATTTAAAAAGTCCTCAAAGGGGAACATTTTGCCAATGTGGAAGGAGTGAAACAAAAAATGGCAGAAGCACTAAAAGGCATCCAAATGGACGAGTTCAAAAACTATTTTGAGCCATGGAAAACAAGTCCCAATAGATGTATTGTGTCAAACAGAGAGGACTTTGAAGGTGACTAAAGTTTAAACATGTAAGAATAAATGCACCATTTTTAAAATAAATACATTCTGGGGACTTTTGGATCCCCTTTCGTAACTTCCAGAAACTCTTTCAGCCGTGTTTGGGAATTCTTTACATAGTGTCAGCCTCTGTCTGCTTTTCCTCACACCCGGCTTCCCTTCCCTTGAGTGGAGGCCATCTGGGTGGGCATGGGGATCACTCACGAGGCCTCCTTGCCTCCACCCAGACCTGGACCCTGCTTGGAGAGTATTCCATGCTGGAGGCTGCCCTCCCCGGGTTGACTCCTCACACAAGTAGGGACCTGGACCTCCTGCCTGTCTCTTAGCTTCCATCACACAGCCCTCTCTGGGCCAAACTGAAGCCTCAATGAAAGCTCTGGGCTTCAAGAATGTGCCTTCTCCAGAAAAGTTGATGCCTGGTCAATGTCTTGCCCCCCTCCCCCCAAAAAATAAAAAAACCTCTGAGGAAGGGTAGTCTGGTCTCTTTCTAGTCACTTAGGGAACTATTTCCTGATCTGATTTCTGTGCCATTTAAGCAGCCGGCATGAAGCAACACCCAGCAACGGCCCTGCGGTCCAGGCAACGGGCCTCTCTGGGCTGTGTTGAGATGAGCGCTGCTCACATATTTTCTCTGATGACTCAGCTAGTTTCTTGCCCAGTTCTGTCTCCTTTTTTTCCCCACTTATCTCTTCCTACCAACCTGGGGAGTTCCAAATCTGGAGCTTTCAGGCCAAAGTCTCCCCCCAGCACATTTCCTCATCCCTTGATGGGCAGATGCCTAGCTTCCCACCAAGGACTTTTAACCTCTCTGACAGGGACAGTCCACACTCCTTGGGCTATGAGGACCGAGGGTGGACACAAGAGCTGGTGTGATGGGGCAGCCTAGCTGGAAGGGCTTCTCGTAAAATCCTCCACCCTCCCGTCCTGGCAGGTCTGTGGCCCTTATCTCTCCTCGGAGCATCCTGGCCTGGACATTGGCAGCTCTAAGGTGAGGTGGGTTGGAGGCAGCTGCCAGCCTGGACAAGGATGAGCTAGCTCACATGCAACGCTAGGCTGGAAGGTGGTCTCTAAATCTGTTATTCATTGCATCTTCCTTGGGCCACAAGTTCTGTGCCAGCATCTATGACTCTGAACCCAGAGCTGCTAACACTGGGAGAACCTCATTTGCCTTGTTGATGGGGCCTCATGAATGCCAGGGACACACCTGCCACGTCCCAGCTTCCATGTGTACAAATATGTGGGACCCAAAAATTCAGAATTTATATGTGAAGAATTGTGTGGCCAGGTGTGGTGGCTCAAGCCTGTCATCGCAGCACTTTGGGAGATCGAGGGGAGAGGATTATCTGAGCCTGTGGGTCTGAGACCAGCCTGGGCAACATGGTGAGACTTCATCTCTACAATAAAATCAAAACATTAGCTGGGCATGGTAGTGCAAGCCTGTAGTTCTGGCTACTTGGAAAGCTGAGCTGGAAGGATCGCCAGAGCCCAGTAGGTTGACACTGGGGTGGCTGTGATTGTGCCACTGCACTCCAGCCTGGGCAACCGAGTGAGACTCCAGTTCAAAAAAAAAAAAAAAAGAATTGTGTGCTTATTCTTACATGCTTACACTTCAGTTACCCTCAAAGTATTTTCCGTCTGATGCAATATACCTCTCAAGATGCATTTCTCACTGCTTGAAACAGTTTTTGAACTCATCTATTTTGATGCCTTTTAGTACTTCTGCCATTTTTTGTTTCACCTCTTCCTGCATCGGCAAAACATTTCCCTTTGAGGATGTTTTTCATCTGGGGAAACAAAAAAAGTCATTTGGGGTGAGATCAAGTGAATAGGGAGAGTAGGTCTTAGGGGTCATGCCATTTTTGGTCAAAAACTGCTGAACACGCAGCACGGAGTGGGCAGGTGCGCTCGTAAATCACCCATGATGAAATGGGCAGCCGGGCTCGGTGGCTCAGCCTGTAATCCCGTGCCTTTGGGAGGCTGAGATGAGTGGATTGCCTGAGCCTGCGGGTTCAAGACCCGTCTAGGCAACTTGGCGAAACCTCATCTCTACAATAAATGAAAAAAGAAACAAAAAATCTATATCTATCTATAATAATTAAAACGAAACAAAGACAACATTCAAAATATAAACAGCAGAAATAAGTTCATGAAATTTTAGCCAGGCTCGGTGGCTCAGCCTGTAATCCCGCCTTTGGGAGGCTGAGGTGAGTGGATTGCCTGAGCCCGCGGGTTTGAGACCCGCCTGGGCAGGCGAAACCTCATCTCTACAATAAATCAAAAAAATTAGCCGGGCGTGGTAGCACGCGCCTGTA
>CAUYQG010216553.1:0-15109 GCA_963574415.1 Tarsius wallacei | reverse complement strand
CCTCTCAGCCTTCTAGTAGAGAAAATAGATCAGGACCTTCTCCTCTAGGAAACAGGAGAAGATATGCTCTGGGGACAGGAAAGAGAGAGAGAGAGAGAGAGAGAGAGAGAGAGAGAGAGAGTGTGTGTGTGTTTGTGTGTGCGTGTGTGTTCTTTGTAAAGAAAAACTATATTCCAGGTTCTGAGAGGAGCATCAAGAGGATGGATGACATAGTTCTGTTAGAGATGTATTTGGTAATCTTTTTTCTAAATTTTTGAAGAAACTGGGTCTCACTATGTTGACCAGGCTGGTCTTGAACTTATGGCCTTAAGTGATTCTCCTGTTTTGGCTGCCCAAAATACTGAGATTACAAGCATAAACTACATTGCCTGGTCCACAAAATCTTACTATAAGTTTTATTGGTCTCTCTCCCTCCCTGAGAATTAATCCTGTTAACTGTCATTTATTGCTGCTTATTATACACCAGGCACCATGCTAACTTCTTTAAAACATTATTTCAATTCAAACTTATAACATTTGATGAAATAGGTATCATTATTATCATTCCCATTTTACACATGGACAAACTGAAGCTCACAGAAGGGACTTAACCTACTTAGAGTGAACAGTGATGGCAGAATTTGAATCCAGGAGTATATAAATCTGGGCCTACACTCTAACAAGAATGCCATGTTGCTTCAGTATTGAGGCCCTGGGATGTTCTTAACTCTTCAAGTCTACCATTTGCTCACCTCAATACCCAACACACTTTAATAAATCAGTCAATGACTGTCTCCCTAAGAGCAGGGAGGTATGAATAAGGTCACTATTCTTCCCAGTTTACTAAATTAATACCAATTGTCTCAGTGTCCTATTGGGTTGTGAATTTATCTCACCACTTTTTTTCAAAAGTTCCAATTTAGATGGCGCATTATATGGTCACTTTGTGGAGAGGCCTTGTTTGCTTCAATGACAGGAACATAGTTGCCTCTTGAGAAATATTGACTGAGCTGAAATATATTTAGTTCTCTGGGGGACAGTGCCATGCCCAGGCTGAGGTGGCAACCCTTAAATACAACATGGACCTCTTAAATGAGGCAGGTGAGGCCCCTACCTGCCAACTAACTGCCCCAATTTATTTGACACTCCCCTTTCAGAGACATAATGAGGATATAGATTCAAAGCCCATGGTTAACCTGATGCCATCGAGCTTGAGGACCACACCCCTTGACCTCAGGTCCCTGGCACTGCAATTTGTCCAGACTTTTTTTTCTCCCATTTTCCTTCTTTCTTCTCAACCCTAGCAGATGTGTCTCCTTCCCTCCCTGAGTCTGGTTACTAATAATGTTCACTCCTGATGAAAAGCCTCAGCTCTGTGGGAATCACATAGGAAAGGAATGTTAGCATCTGCAGGCCTGGGTCATGCTGGCGTCAGAGACCTCAACCTCTCTATGGTCACTGCTGGCCCAGGTTTAAAGGCATTAGTCAGTCTCAGCCATACTCCTGTCCTTGTGGGTCCACACCTTTGATCCTTTGTAGGCCTCTGATCATAACCACATCCCAGGCATTTGCAAGTTGTGAACTGCCATATGTGCCCTCTTTAAATGCCTATGGTACTTTGTGCTTCTTTCTCCTCCATTTCACAGGTGAAGTACTCATATGTGTGGGTCACAGCACCTGGGTTCTTCTTTCCCCAGACCTCTGCCTGGCTAGCCCTTTCTCACACTTTCTGTCTCAACTGCCAAGTCATTGGCGCTGAGAAGCCTTCCATAACTACTTGACCAAATCATCCCTAAGCACACAGCTTATTGAAATCAAATTACTGTATTTAGTTTTATTGTTTGGTTTCTCCACTGAAATATAAGAGCCACAAGGGCAGGTAAAATGTCTGACTTTCCATCACTATCTCCCCAGTGTCTTGTACTGGCGGGTATCAGAGTTAGCAAGATCTGGATATATTTCCTTCTGCACAGCGCTCTGTCTCCCAGGGCAGTGACTATGCATATTCCTCCAAAAACAGTCACTTGGTATCTCCCTTTTGCATTCATCTAGGGAATGACTCCATCTGACACCTTCTTAAACTCCACAAAGTCTCCAAAGTTGAGGACAGTAACTCATTCTTTCAAGTGGCTATTTTATTATCCTAAGATGAATTGTTGATTTGTTATGACCAAGGGGGATTTGGTGAAAGTGGGATTATGAAGATTATTGGTTTTTGAGCGTTACTCTGTGCCAAAAATGAGGCAAGGAACGTCATATACTTCAAAGAAACTAATAAAATACATAGGAAATTGCTTTGCTAACAGTGATCTGGTATCTGGAAGACTGTTTAGAAATGTTAGTTTCCATGATTTGGTGATGGTTTCTGTTAGTCTCTGCTACATTAATTTACCGTCTCTACTTCTCCGTTCTATCTTTTGTCTTAATACCCCCAGGTTTCCTTCATGTCTCGTAATTTTAGCTATCCAATAACCTCATATATATTATGATTCTTGTGATTACATTTAAGAGAAACTTTAACTCAAACTGGCTTAAATTATAAGAGGAATCCAATGGTGCATTAACTAAATAGCCCAGAGTTACTCACTTAAGGTGCAATATGACCCAGGATTTAAATGTTATAAAACAGACTGGGGGTCCTGCCTAGTTTTTCTTGGATCTGCTTGCTTATATGGGCAACACTTTCTGTGAAGCTCTTTTCTAGGTCTAATGAAGACTACCAACAGCCTCCGAGGCTTATGTCATTCTCCCTTCATATTCAGTGTGTGTGTGTGTGTGTGTGTGTGTGTGTGTGTGTGTCAGGGAGTGCAAGGGCTTCTGATTTCATTCTCTAGAGGAATAGGTCATCCTCTCCTTGCAAATTCAGAAATCACTCTCTCAGGCCAAGAATGCTGGTTGAGTGGCACGCTCAGTTCTAAGGTCATTACTATGGCCAGAGTGAAATAGGCTGGTTATCCAAAGCCACCCAGAGACTGAGCTGCAGTCAATCTCACCTCAAGTGCACAGTGGTGTATAGGGCAAAAATGAATTCCCCTATTGGAAGTTGGCACACTTTTAGAGAAGCTGGTAATGGGTACTGAAAAGAAAACCAAGATATGCCCTGTTATAAGCCTACCTAGAGTCAGATAGGTTGTCGAGATGCCAGACAATTGTTAATTTGTTCAATGAAGGGATTTTATTTGATTACCTGTCATATGCTAAAGGAACTGAGGCTACAGAGATGAATATTATAGGACTATGGCTAGTGAAGCAATTGCAGTCCACTGTCAATTACTGACCATCAGAACAAGACTCTGACAGAAATACAGGTTGTTGTGAGAACCCTGAGGAAAAGGTTAACATCTGGAGGAGTAAAGGATACATGGTAGAGAAACCGCCTTCCTTGGATCTTAAAAGTTGTCTGGTTTTGCTGCAGAAAGTGTTGGATGAGAATCAGGAGTGGGCAGAACTCACTACTAGGCAGAGGCATAAAGGCCTGAACAAGTAGGGCAGGTGCTAAGAATGGTAGGAAGTTACATGAAGGAAGAGCACAAGATGAAGGAATGAGAGAGTAGTACTGAAGGAAAGTTGCCTTCCAGTATGGGACAAGAATAGTGCAACTTGCCTTGGAGATGCAAAGGAAAGCTGATGGGTTTAGCACAACAATGCTAAACTAAACAAAGCCTACACTTCGATCCAGCAATCCCACTCTTCAGGAGAGATGATACTGTATTCACCACAAGACACATACAAAAATGTTCAACCATGATCAATTCAAATAGCCCCAAACCAGAAGCAGCCCAAAGGTTCATCAACAGAATAAATAAAAAGATTGTGGTATATCATACCATGGAATGCTGGAACACACAACAACATAGATGAAAGACTCATAGACTTGCCAAGCAAAAGGAGACACAAAGACAGCACATGGAATGAATTAATTTATATGAAGTTTAAGGACAGGTAAAACAAATTATAGGGTCTGAGGTCAGAGGTTTCCCTATAAAAGGCCTATATTTGGGAAGGAGTAGGTAGGAGCATTCTGTGTTACTAGAAATACTCTCTGTTGTATTCTGAGTAGTGGTTGCACAGTTGTCTGCATCCATATGTATAGCTGATGTGTGGACTTCACTGTATGTAAATCACGTCTAAAAAACTACTAAGATACTTGGGTAGAAAGAATTCTAATGTCTTGTTTAATGCATCCTGAAAATATATATGGAATTCAAATGTGTAGAAGTTGAATAATTGATTTTCATATCATAAGAGTGATTCAGTTTCCCGAAAGCCAACGTAGATGATAAAACTCTAAATAATATTAATATGTTTCCAATATTCTATGAATATTCACCTTGGAACATAGCATTAAGCCCAATGAGGAACTTCTGATTAAAGGTAATGTCATTAGTTAATATTTATATAATGCTGACTGTGTGCTGAGCATGATCTAAGCCCTTCAAGTACCTGATTTAATTGCACAACAAAGCAATGAGCTATCACTACCACCAGGTACATTTCTATGTTGTATATGCAGGGTACAGAAAATGTAAAAGATTGCCCAAGGTCACATAGCCAATAATTAGCAGCACTGAGTTCCCAACTCAGGCATTCTGGCACCAAAAGCCATGTGTTAAACCCTACCTCACACTTTTTCTACTTAAATAGTCCCCTCTTTGCAAGTCTAACAATTGCCATCTTTATCTCAATTATATTACATTTAGGAAACTCGAATTTTTCAGTGCCGACATTAGCAGTTTAATTGGTGTGTGTTCCATTTACTTTGAAAAAATATTATGTGCAAACTGCAATTAAAGATTATTTTCCAAATGTGTTCTATTACAGAATTCAATCTTTGGAATAGATTTGTCTCTTGAATTTCGTATTAAATAAACAGGTGAGTCTTCCAACTGATGTGGGTTGAATTGGTTGGGGGTCATGGAAGATAGTAGAGTTGAGAGGAAGAGAAGACAATGAAGGCACCTTCCTATCCAGAGAAGTGAAAGACCTTTACAATGAGAGCTACAAAACACTGCTCAAAGAAATTCAAGAAGATGCAAACAAATGGAAAAATATTCCGTGCTCATGAATAGGAAGAACCAACATTGTTAAGATAGCCATTCTACCAAAGGCAATCTACAGATTCAACGCAATACTCATTAAATCAGCAACATCATTCTTCTCAGACCTGGAAATGACAATACAGAAATTCACATGGAAACATAAACGACCATAAATAGCCAAAGCAATCCTTAGCAAAAGAAACAAAGTAGGAGGTATCACACTTTCAGACTTCAATCTTTACTATATTAGACTACAATAATCAAAACAGCCTGATATTGGTACAAGAACAGACATATAGACTAGTGGAACAAGATAGAGAATCTGTAAGCAAAACCTCAATTTCTCAACCAACTCATCTTTGACAAAGCATCCAACAACAACCACTGGGGAGTGGAGAACCTATTCAGTAAATGATGCTGGGAAAACTGGCAGATCACATGCAGAAGTTTGAAACAGGACCCCTACCTATCACCATACACAAAAATTAATTCTAAATGGATCAAGGACCTAAATGAAAAACCTCAAGCTATAAGAATCTTAAAGACCGACCTCGGTGGCTCAGCCTGTAATCCCAGCGCTTTGGGAGGCCCAGGTGAGTGGATTGCCCGAGCCCACAGGTTTGAGACCAGCCCGGGCAACTTGATGAGACCTTGTCTCTACAATAAATCAAAAACTAGCAGGGCGTGGTAGTGCTCGCCTGTAGTTCCAGCTACTTGGAAGGCTGAGGCGGAAGGATTGCTGGAGCCCTGCAGGTCCCTGCTGGGGTGGCCGTGTGCGTGCCACTGTACTCCAGCCTGGGTGACAAAGTGAGACTCCAACTCAAAAAAAAAAAAAAGAATCTTAGAAAATGCAGGAGACACCCTTATGGAAATTGGAACTGGCAACCAATTCCTGATCAAAACTCCAAGTGCCCTTGCCACATGAGATAATATAGACAAGTGGGACCTCATCAAACTGACGAGTTTCTGCAAAAGAAACCACCATGAGAGTGGGAAGACAACCCACAGAATGGGAAAAAATATTTGCCAACTCTATATCTGACAAAGGCCTAACATCTAGACTCTATAAGGAACTCAAACATGCCGAAAGGAAAAAAAAAACATCCCCATTGAAAGTGGGCAAAAGATATGAATCGACACTTCTCAAAAGAAGATATCCAGGCACATGAAAACAGACACATGAAAACATAGTCAGCCTAACTAATCACCAGAGAAATGCAAATCAAAACTACATTGAGATGCCACCTAGCCCCGTAAGAATGGCCTTCATTAATAAAATGCTGGTGAAAATGTGGAGAAAAAGGAGTGCTTCTACATTGCTGATGGGAATGCAACTAGTGCAACCTCTTTGGAAAACAGTGTGATGATTTCTGAAAGAACTAGAAATTGACTTTCCATATGACCCAGCAATCTCCCTATTGGTAATATACCCAGAGGAACTCAAATCATTCTACAAAAAACACACATGTTTATTGCAGCACTATTCACAATAGCAAAAACATGGAACCAACCGTGCTGCCCATCGAAACTGGACTGGATAAAAAAAAATGTGGTACATACACATGATGAAATATTATGCAGCCATAAATAAGTACAAACATATGGATTTCACAGCAACTTCGATGAATTTAGCGTCTATCATACACAGTGATATATCGCAGAAACAAAGAACAGAGTACCATAAGTTTTCTCATAAGCAGACCTTGAACAATTATAATACTATAAGAAAGGGATTGGCAGTAGTGGGAAATTGCCAGCAGAGGGTGGGTGGGATTATCAGCTGAGGGAAACAGCCAGGGGAGGGTGGGGACACACCACATCAACAAGGATGCCTGCAAAATGAACATTTGTATACCTAACCCTGAATTGTACCCCACATTTTTAAAATTAAAAAAAGAACATTGTAGATATACTGTAAGATAGAGTGAGTTGATAAAACATTAAATGTAGTTAACCTCAGGATCACATGCACTTTAGGATAGATAAAATTGAATTTGGTAGCAAAATTCTCCAACTCCAAAGTCCTTAAATCACACCTATCTACTTTCTTTTAGAAATAGTTCCCGTAATGGGATGCTATTTGATTTCCAACATATAGACATTCCTTGATATTCTTGTGATCCAGTTTTGAAAAATCTGTGCTTTCAAACTTTACATATTGACAACTCTTAACTAACTTACCTATGTCAATGTTGTTTTTAGTTTTTGATTTTTTTTATTTTGAAAAGTGATATGTAGAAATGGTTTAAATATGGTAAATAAAATAAAAACCTTAAATAGCACTGCAATGTATCTTGAAGGAAATTTTCTTTCCATACCAGAATAATAGATGCAGGCACAGTAATGGTTTCTGTTTTCTCTCCAAAATTTTCATTGTAATGCTGACATATGTGTGTGTTTGTGTATCATTTGTGTTTTATTGTACTCTTCTAAACGGTGTCATTGTTATTCTCATTTGTTCTCCTGTTTGTTTTTACTTGGAAATATGTCTTGCAATGTTTGTAAAAGTTTCCTGCAATCTCTATAGAGATTGAATATTTTCCTATGTGTGATGAAACAAGTTATTCAACCAGTACCCACTGATGTGTACTTAGGTTGTTTCTGATACTCTGTCATTGTAAACAAACCTACAATAAACCACCTTATATATGTGTTGTTACGCAAGAATTTAAGATAAATTCTTGAAAATCTAATTACTGGAGCAAAATGTATTTACAAAGTTGATAGACGTTGGAAAACTGCCCTGTAATTTACACTCCAAATAGTTTAGGAGGTGACCATTTCCCTCTACCCTTCTTAGCACTTCATACCATCAATTTCAAATATCTACATTTCAGCTAAGGAAGGAAGACTTGGAGGAGGAAATGGGGGAGCTTTTTTTCTGGTTGTAAATTCAGTTTCTGTGTAGGTATGTACATCTTTGTCTATAGAACAGTAATTATTTAGTAAACAATCCTAGATATAACCTGACTAGAGCATCTCTCCAGTCTCTGACCATATAGAGGCTGAACTGGGGTCAAATGTGTCCTTATTTTGGTTGGCCCATGTTGCCTGGCAGATATTTGGAGTCTGCAACTGTAGTTCATGATAAGGTGTCTAGGAAAGAGGGAAATCTGAGAGAATCAACCAAGGTATCAACCTGCCTCAGAAGCAAGGTCCTAGGGTAGGTAAGGCCAGTGAGTGGGAGTTAATTGGTACCCTCAAATCCAGAATCTTCACACATGACAATGAACCACATGGCCAAACTGGGATGACTTTGGGGACCTGTGAGCAGCCTGTTCCCCAGACAGGTAAAGAAGCCACACAGGCAAGACTAAAGAAGACAAACCTGCAAGTCATAGGCTTAAATGGACAAGATCTTCATTTATGAGGTGCTTGCCTTAGGGACCCTTCTAAAGAAAGGACTTCACACAAAAAACTTCAGGTCAATGGGCCAAAAGGAGTGTGGCTGTGTGATTAAGAGAGACTGCTATCTGGTTCCTATCCCAAATTCTACATTCGTGGAGATTGAATTAATGAGATTTTACTATGCAGAATTCTGAATTCACAGAATAGATAAATCAGTAGAGGCTTAGAGTGAGGTTCAGAATTCACCCTGGGCTTAATTTAAGAAACTCTTTATGTATCTACATTTAGAAAAAGATTTAATTTGCTGGGGCAGTGGTGGTACAGGGAGAAAAACCAGGACTTGATTTCCTGGCAGAGTTGTCATTGATGGTCTGTGAGACCTGGGAATAGTACTACCTACCTCACAGGTGTTAATGTGAGCACTGAAACAGATGATGTACGCGAGGGCTTTGGGGAAGTCGAGTGCTATAGCAAATGTGCAAGCTTAGCTTTCCAGACTACCATAGCCCTGGAGAAAAGTCAGGTCATGCACACGCAGCTCCAGCCTTGCCCCAGCCAGGAGCTTGGAAGGTTCAGCCCTATGCATACAATTCATCAGGTATTTTAAGATGTCCCTGTGGGGTGTTTTTGGACTTCTCTGTTATTCCATAGCATTCTTTATGCTCTTCCTTTCTGCTTCTGCTCTTATTGCTTCAGCTCCTGGTGCCCTCAAGTCATTGTGAATGTGTGGGTGTATCTCCTGCTAACGTGGATGCTGCCGGGGCCATCTCCTGATCAAGCCCTTGGAAAGTGGCATCTTTTTTGTCTGGTTATGAAACTTGCTGGTTCATGTGACTGTGTGTCTCACCTACGGAAATAGTATCCCCCCAAAAGAAAAGAAACTTGCTCTGGTTATCTGTGGCTTCCTAACACACCACTGCACAAGCCATGTTGCTTTAGCAATTGTTATCTTTTGTTTTAACCTTTAAATTTTTTATTTTAAAGATGTGGGGTAAAATTCAGGGTTAGGTATACAAATGTTCATTATGCAGGTGCCCTTGTTGATGAGGTATGCCCTCCTCCTCTGGCATTTTTCCTCAATTACCAATCCCACCCACCCTCCTCTGGCAGTTTCCCACTGCTGCCAGTCCCTTTCTTATAGTATTATGATAATTGTTCAAGGTCTGCTTATGAGTGAGAACATACGGTACTCTGTTCTTTGTTTCTGTGATAGATCACTGAGTATGATAGACTCTAAATCCATCCAAGTTACTGCGAAGTCCACATATACACAATGAAGTATTATGCCACCATAAAGATTAGTATCTTTATTTTGTTTGTGAATCTGCAGTTTGAGCAGGGCTCCGTGGAAAGGTCATCTCAGTCCCACTTGGCACCTGGAATTACCTAAAAACTCTTTCACTCCCATCTCTGGTAGTTGATGCTGATGAATAGATAGAACCTTAGCTGGGGCTGGGACTGGAATATCTTTATGGGACTTTTACATGTAGCTGGTTGGCTACATGCACATGGCACGGTGCTGGGCTCTAAGAATGTGGTTGCCCACAGGAGACAGAGAAAACTGCATTACCTCTTATGACCTAGTACCAGAAACCACAAAGTGTCTTTGTACCATATAATATTTGTAAAAAGCAAGTCACTTCTAACTTTTAAGGCTGGTGCCTAATCCAGGGAAAGGGAATTAGACTCCTTTTCTTGGTGGTATGAATGTCAAGAATTTACAGACATATCCTAAAACCACCACGCCCTTACACCCAAGCCCATAAGTACTACTTTCTAAAACATGAGCTAAAAACATGCTTTGTCTGGTATTCGCACATTTTGAGTCTTTATTATGATTTATTAATGAAAACATCTCTTACCATTTTATTGGCAATGTTTGCTTGCAATCTGCTTGCTCTGGGACTCAGATACAAGTCCTTTGGTCTCCATTGGGAAAATGACACTCATCTGCACTTACAATCATGCTTCATTTTGTAACTAAGGTTTTGGTTTGTGGGCTCTATTGTTAACTACTGTTGTGTAACAAACCATCCCCAAAGTCCCAAGTTTGCAGAATAGCTAGAATTCAATTGATCTCTACTCTCTCAAGCCCCTCCTGGAACTATGGGGCTAGCCAGGGCATATTTAGCTCATTGTGGTGATAGAATCATAAAAGAGCAAGTGGAAGCAGAAGAGGTTTCATGTTCTGGTCTCTGAATCAGTCTACTATCACTTGCACCCATGTTCCGTTGTCTAAAGCAGATCACATGGTCACTCTAAGGTCAAGGTTCAGGAAAATGTACTGTATCCATGAGGCCAGGGTGTATGTGTGGAAACAGAGGAGGATAGAAAATAGGAGCCAATAGTGCAGTCTTATCCATAAATCAATCTTTTTAAAAATTTTTAAGTATAATTTTAATTTTTATTTGTTTATTTTTTGAGTTGAAGTCTCTCACTCTGTCATCCAGGCTGGAGTGCAGTGGTACACTCATGGCCACCACAGCCTCCACCTACTGGGCTCAGATGTTCCTTCCTCCTCAGTCTTCCAAGTAGCTGGAGCCCCAGGCATGAGCCACCACACCTGGCTAATTTTTTGATTTACTGTAGAGATGAGGTCTTGCCAAGTATCCCAGCCTGGTCTCGAACCCATGGGCTCAGGTAATCCTCTCACCTCGGCCTCCCAAAGTGTTGGGATTATAGGCATGAGCCACTGTGCCCAGCCCAAATCACTCTTGTAGATATTTACACTATCGTGTCCGTCAGGCATCAATTACAAACGTCACCATCCCCAGCTCTGCCTCCATGATAGTTTTGATAAAAGGATTCTGCATTTTTTATGAATAATCTGCAACATCCATTAGAGCTTTTCTTGATGCAGTGCTACACAGGTTCACTGGAAATTGATTAGATCTGATAAATGAAGTAAACTACATTTATAGAAAAATCCCATCTTTAAGAGGCTTCTATTTTCGCAATCCAAAGTCCTAATCCAGTCTCAACCAGGCTAAACTCTCTGACTTGCCTAGACGTGCTGAGGTACTAAGATGTGAACAACTGAGACTGTTGATGGAAAGGTATGTGAGAATTACCATTTCAATTACACACATCATTTTTGTCTGTCTGTTCTTTCTAGATTAAGAGAGGTTAGACTGATAATAGCATTGCATACAAAATACAAATTAAGGAAATATTCCTGAACTCTGCTAAGTCTATTTTCAAAAAGTCTATTTAAAATTACCTTTCCTTATGTATGGGGAGATCAGGCTGTGGTTAGAATAGAATCCCTGACATGCTAGAAATTAGACTGTAGTTCTGTGTCAAATGAACATGTGGGTGTGTGTGCACACGTGAGCACACACACACACACAGTGAAACATCTAGAATCAGGCACTCAGATTCTAGATGTTACAAGGGTCACATTTTTCTGTAATGAAAGTTAGTGATGAAGACTCTAGAACACACTCTTGTACTTTTTTCAAAGTTTTACTGTCACTTAAAATGTTTCACATATTAAGAAAATAATATACTTGTTATACTACAAAAAAATGAGAAACGCTTTTCTTATTTGTTATCATTCAGAAATAAACAATTTCCTTTAGATGCATAAGTAACATCTTAAAATACAAAAGGAAAATTAATTAAGCAGAGATTCTTCTCTGGGAATTTCTATCCTCCTCTCTGATCCCCAACCCTCCTTCTCTGCCTCAGCTACAAGGCCAGTAGAGGTCAGCAGGGCAGGGTTGGTGTTGGGGACCAGCACCAGCAAAGGCAAGAGGCAGAGCTGTCAGGGAGGATTACAGGCAGGTTAGGTGCCTGTAATCTGCAGAAGGCTGAAAGCAACAATGCTTCTGAAGGAGGGGAAATAGATCCAGTTCTGGAATCTGTATCAAAGGCGTCAATGACCCATATAGTTTATGTGTTGGGAGGACACATTGGAGCTACTGGCCTTCCAATCTTTTAGGCAGACTTACTTTGTTTTGGCCTCTCTTCATTGAGGAAGTCTGGCCTAGTCTCCCGGCCCCAGAGCATAATTGTCATTTCTCAGGAAATAATTGTAACCTTCTAAAGAAAGACCAACATTTTAGGCTTGAAATGTCTTCTGAAACAATGATAATGTCCCTAGGCTGAAGCATGCACTTTTCCAAGACAGACAGATGGCCCATTTAGATAGTCAAAGACATGGGAAGGTACAATGGACTGGTTCTTATCACAAAATACTCAATGAAGAAGTCTCTAAGACACATCAGCCCTTCCAGCCCAAGTGCTAATTGGTTTGCAATTCCCCTAATTAGTGTGTCATCTACCTGGACAGCTTAGCAGTTGGCTGGAAGCCCAGACCCTGCCCAGCCAAATTCACAGCTCCCAGAATTTGAAAGTGCAACATCAGTGACAATTCCACACCTCGTCCACACATGGATATGCCCACCCGCACATACACACCTTCACACTAAGATGTAACGATAACAAGTTCTCACAAAGTTGCTAACAATCTCATTAGGCTGTTTGGTGTGAGGAGGAAGAAAGAGAAATTCTAACTTTGCTCTAACACTTTGTGAGCAGACTACAGAGTTTCTCAGACTGGCTTCATCATTAAGCAAAGGCTGCAGTTATGGTGAAGGGTGTCAAGGAGGTTCTGGCTCTCAAATGTCTCCTCCATTGTAGATATGAGACACCATAAGCTATTAGCCCCTGAAGTTAAGCACCACCCACATATTCTCTAGATAGCTGGGACACTTCTTAGAGTTCCAGGTTTTTAAATTGGTTTTGTTTTATGAAGGAAAAAAAAAAAACTCATGTATGTCCAGTGTCAAAAAATATAACCTCAGTGTATATAAACATAAGGCTCCATATTAACTGTTTATCTTCATGACTCATATACAATTATAGCACACAACACATTTACAGCTTGGATAGAAACAAAACAACAATGGCCACTGCATTTGAATTAACAATATTAATTCAGTGAGGCATCTTGTATTGTGTTCCTGAAACTAAATTGTCATTTGAAATCTGAACATGACACTGATTGCTATATTTCTATAGTATCTTTTCTGTCTGGCAAGCCCATGCTACAATGCACTGTGAGATCACTCAGCTCCCATCTCTACCCCCTCTCGCCGTTTGTCTGTTGAAATGCTATGAAAGCTTTACTCATACAAATGAATTGAGGACATTCATTGACCTTCACTTGGAATGGACACTTCTTTTATTCAGTAAGATTTCTCATCTTTTCTTCTTCTTTTTTTTTTTTTTTGGTGGTGAAAATACAAACACAAGGATAGTGCAATAAAGCAAGAGTAGTGATCTGTGTAATCCAGAATATATTTATATTACTGCTTTTCTTCTATCGTTATTTAAACAATATAGATACTGTAGGTCAAATAATTAGCACCTGCTCATTGTGGACAATTGCACAACTCTCCTCTCTCTAGCAGAAGTTTCCTTTGTTGTGCATGTAAATTGGCCCCTAGGAGTCTTTCAGGTGCCCTTCAGTATTAGGGTGAGTGCATCTCAGACTAATGTGACGATTCCTGCTACATTTGTGCAACTATGGTCTTTACATTTTTTTTCCAAACTGAAGCTTTAAGAAGCCCTGTGTTTTTTTAATGTATTCTAGATAGGCTAAAGTTTTTAGGAAAATGAGACGGAGGGGAGGGGCCAAGATGGCGACCGGGCAGCGTGGTCTGTGAGACCTCCGCAGAAGAGGACACAGAAAGACTCGGACTCTCTCCCAGGGGGCCTGCTCCCCACACGGAACTTGTCCACTGACACCGCAGAGGCACCACAGCGGGCCGGAGGTAAAAGAAGCCACCGCCCCCGCCAGCAGCCCGGGGCTGCCGCCGGCAACCCGGGGCGCGCGCCGCTGTGCACGCCGCTGACCCGAGGCGTGCCGCCGCCACCACCGCCGGCGACCCGGGGCGCGCAGCCACGGACGCCGCCGCCGATGATCCAGGGTGCGCCAATGCCGCAGACGCCGCTGACCCGAGGCGTGCCGCCGCCGCCGGTGACCTGGGCGCGCTGCTGCAGACGCCGCGGCCGGCGATCTGGGGCGCGCCACTGCCACGGACGCTGCTGACCCGAGGCGCGCCACCGCCGCTGGCGACCCAGTGGCGCCACTGCCACCAGCGGCCCAGGGATCACCACCGCTGCCGCCAGCAGCTGGGGACCCGGCGCCACCACCAGTGTCCAGGGGAGCAGCACCGCTGTCGCAAGCGGCTCAGCTCGCCACCGCGTCCAAGACACCGCTACTGATCACCACCGCTACCACCGCCACGGATTACTGCAGCAGGACACTGTAGGCAGCTCCACCCGACCTGCCGCCACAAGTGGCTCGTCCCGCCCCGCCCTAGCCGCCCGTGGTCCAGACACTCATCGCCGTCACTGCTGCAGCCGGACACCATCATCACCGCTGTGGTCCTGGAACCGTCACTGCCTTTGTCTAAATACAGCTGCCTCTGCAGCCTGTGCCTGAGGTGATCCACCCCTCCACACAGGATATTCTGAGACTTAGATCGCTGCCGCTGCCACTGCCACCACAACTGCTGCTCTGACTTTCGGGTGAGCTTTGGATCTCCTCCTGTGAGCCCATCCCCGGCTGGCCCTCTCTCAGGCTCCCCCTCTGTGGGACAAGCAACTGAGATAAAGTCCATCTGGAGCTGTGAGACAGCACCACCTGCTGGCGACTCAAGTTTTTGTTTGTTTTCCTTCTGTTTCCTTTCCTTCTTTCTATGAACTAGATCTTCTTTCTCTCTTTTTCCTTG